>MU681953.1:206312-265540 GCA_026770625.1 Nicotiana glauca | reverse complement strand
CAGTCCGATCCAATACATGTATATGTATATACTGCTGCGGCGTGCAGCCCGATCCGGTATATGTATATCATATATGTAATATTGCGGCGTGCAGTCTGATCCAATACATGTTTATGTATATACTGTTGCGGCATGCAGCCCGATCCGGTATATGTATATCATATATATAATAATGCGGCGTGTAGTCCGTTCCAATACATGTTTATGTATATACTACTGCGGCGTGCAGCCCGATCCGATATATGTCAAATACCTCACTATGGGTCCTCGACCCCTCTTAGTCCATATAGACTTGGCCTCATGGGCCCACTCAGCTAGAACAGAGTATTCAAACCTAGGTATTCTCACATAGAGTACATTTCTAGTACCGGTTCATGTTATGCTTTACAGCTAAGAGTACGACTGAGAGTATGTGTTCAATATGTATAGCGGTCATTTAGTTCCATAGGCTTCCCTAAGGTTCTACAGATCGGCACAAGGCCCCAAACATGTCAACTAGCCCAAATATTCGGATATAAGCTCAGTCTCAGTCAATAAGTACAATAAACCATCAATCGGGATGGACTAAGTCCGAATCCCCAGACACAATATCACCACGCTCATCACATGACGCGTGTTTCATTTAAACATAGCAACGTATAGTACAAATACGGGGTTTCAAACCCTCAGTATATCATTCATGACTACCACTCACCTCGAACCAGCCAAAATCCTAGCTCGCCTTGCGCTTCCCTCGCAATTCGACCTCCTCGAGTGCCAAATTTGATCAAAACCAATAAGAATACATCAAATAGGCTAATGGAACATAACCCAATCGAAAGAACTCGAAAAATACTAAAAACACGAAATTGGTAAAACCTGAGCCCCGGCCCCATGTAGCGAAATATTACGAAATTTACTTTTCCGGAATCCTCGTCTCGCCACAAGTCCGTACATAACAAGAACTCCCAATTCGGACAATAAATGGTTCCTCAAATCCCAATTTTAGAGTTTTTTCTCCAAGCCCTAATTTCTTAGAATTTTCCTATGTTTTCATGAATTTAAAGCTTGATTCTTCAATAAAAGCATATATTTAATCATAAAACTTACCTTCAACGATTCCCAGTCGAAACCCCTTCAATTCCCGTCCAAAAGCTCTAAAGCATGACCAAAAATGTTGGAAAAATGGGTTGTTTTCGCGACTGGTGTATTTTAAGATATTCTGCCCAGGTATTTTACTCATCGCGATCGCGGAAAATACTTCACGATCGCGGAGAACAATATTCCGGCCCAAAATTTACCCTTCGCGATCGCGGTCAACCCTTAGCGATCGCGATGTACAATTCCAGCTCCTCCGGACATGCTTCAGTATAATGGTCATAACTTTTTGCAAACAACTCCAAATGATAAATGGTTTGATGTTCTAGAAACTAGACACATAGGGCTGTAACTTGAATTTGTTGTTCATTTCCTGAATCCTTATAAATGTCGAGATATAGGCTTCCAAACTCATTCATGTATATTAGAGATCCTTGTCGGACAGCCTATAGTGTAACGTCCATAACTTTCTCCTCAGATGTCCAACTGACGATTTCTTTAGCTTGCTGCAAACTAGATACAATGATCTACAACTTTTGTTTTTAAACCACTTCAAAATTGTTTGTAGATAAAAAGATATGAGCTTCCGGATTAGGATTAATGCAACAGAAATTTCCTTCATCGCGATCGCAGAGCATTTTACGCGATCGCGATTCATTAATTTTTTCCTCACATTTTACTCACCGTGATCGCGACCCATTGTCCGCGATCGCATAGAACACTGATACAGACAGAAACCAGCAGTAAAAAATGGCCTAGAAATGGTCCGAAACCACCCCGAAACTCACCCGAGTCCCCACAGGACCTCAACCAAAAGCACCAACGCATCCTAAAACCTCATTCCAACTTGTTCCAATCATCAAAACACATCTAACAATGCTAAAACCATTAATTAACCATAGATTCAAGCCTCAGTTTATATAATTCTTCCAAAACTCACATTCGATCCGAAACCCAACCAAACGACGTCCGAATGACCTGAAATTTTGCGAACAAATCCAAAATCACCTAACTCTCGGAAATCCATTCCGACTACCGAATCAAAATATCACCTATCAACTGCAATCTGCCAAAATTGCACCTTCGCCAAAATAGGCTAACTTCTTCACCGGATCTCAAAAATTACTTCTGATTGCGCTCCTATGCCTTAAATCATCACACGGAGCTAACCGAATCATCAGAATTCAATTCCAAGCCCTCTAACTCACAAGTCAACATCCGGTTGATATTTCCAACTTAAGCCTTCTTAAAAGAGATTAAGTGTCTCATTTCTTATCAAAATTACTCCAATTAAATTTGAATGCACCCAATACCGATGATGAAACATAAAGCAATACAATAAGGGGAAAACGGGGCGGTAATACATGAGATGACGGGTCGGGTCGTCACACCTCGACTTCTTCTCAAACCAGCCATGGTCAACCTCTCACACCTCCTAGCAGGAGCATCAATGCTTATACTCTTATCATTCCCGAACCATCTCAGGCTCACCTCCGCATCTTGTCCTCCACAAAGGTAACTCCAACTTTGTCACAAATAACTATGATCTAAGAAGGTTTAATGGTGTCCTTGGTTGAATGTTGAGTTATTTACCAAGAGATATAAGGATCAATTCTCACTGGAAATATTTTTTTCTCCTTTTTTAATAGTGCACCCATATACTAGAAATCCTAGAACCTCCTCTAAACTAAATACCCAAAACACACATTTTATTAATAAAACCAAATGTGTTATAAGAAAAAAAAAGTATAAGTCATTTAGTCATATTCCCTCTCTCCCAAAATATGTGGACATCATTCGAATTTTAAGCGTCAAACTCTTTATAAGAGAAAAAAATATGATTTTAGTATTCCTGAAACATATGGCGCTTGAGGGAGTTGCGTAAGTATGTTATAATACTGTATGATTTTTGTCTTTTTAGAATATTAAAATCGAGAAAGATTTGAATAAATTAATATTTGATAGTTAAGGAAAATATTTTTCAACGATATATTTATATTGTTTACCGGAGTTTGAGTTTATTTGAAAACTGCATAAAAAATATTATAAATTAAAATAATTAACAATTCAAATATTTAAGAGGCATATGAAAAAATTGCGAGGAAAAAATTGCGATGACAAAAAAAAATATTCGACTCTCATGATTTGTAATTTTGTTGGATGGAGTATGTTACTAGAATCAAATTAGTATTTACCAGTAAGTAATAACCGAGGACCATAAACAGTGTTATTCATTTATCCTAATTGGTTTGTGTCATGTTAAGTTTCAAGATTATCATTTTTCTGAATTATATTGGTCATTATGATGCTGGTTCCAAAAATTTGAGTTATTTGCATTTTGCACCATTAAAATGTTTAGTTTTGTTTGTACCCTATTCTTCTTGGGATTTGACATTTTTTTGTTGTACATAATTCGATCAAAAGCTATAATTAACATACAACTATACATATTTTTTTTTGGGTACGAATATTTTATACAGAACTCAGTCAAAAAGCTACAATTTACATAAAACTTATATATAACTTGTATATAATTATGTTAGCCTACCTCATTGCTTATAGCAAATTGTTGGCTTATTAAATCCTTCTTAGGTCTTGTTGTAAATTAAGATGTCATCTGTTACTATTGTGGATTGCAATTACATATTCGAGTATGAAAAATAAACTAGACTTTAGAGGATTACATATATGTTGAAACGAATTGTTATTTTGGCAAGAAAAACCCAAAATAATTCCTTAAAGGGGTAAAGTGCACCAATAGTCACTTTTAAACATGCTTTAAAATATATTCATAATTTATAATATATTTAAATATTAGCGAATTCACCCAAACTTCAGTTGTACATATCTCGAATTTTTGTATTCTCACTTTTTGATCTGCTTATTTGAAATTCAGAACTAATGTCTTGAATTTTTGAAATGCTAATTTGAATTAGGACAAAAGATTCAAATTTATGGACTCAATTTTTGAACTCTAAGATATGATATCCTGGACATTGAACCAATCCGGATTGGAGGTAGGGGTGAGGGATTCGGGTAAAGGGTAAGAATAAAAGGAAGGTATCGGAAAATACCCTTAGTACTGATTCGATTAGTACCCTTAAGGTACCAGACAGGGTTGTACCGGTACGCGTATCGGGTATGCTTAGTTTTTTTCTAATTTATAAATGTGGCCGGTTTTGCACGTTTAGCCAACGGTTATATTTTAAAAAATAGCTGTTGGCAATGGCCAAAAATGACTATTTTTGCCTCCTTAGCTCCTTAACACCCGTTACCCCATAATTTATATATTTTAACCTCTAAGTTTGTTAAAATACACTTTGACTATATTTTAAAACTATAAATTCCCCATTTCATTCTTTTAAATTTCACACAAAATTCTCTTATCTCTCTAATTCTCTAACTCTGTCTATCTCTAATTGCAATTAGCATTCGAGCACTTATATTAATTTTATATTTATTTTTTATAGTTGTGTTGTTATTTGTTATAAATTTTAATTATTTATAATTAAAAATGACTCCTAAACTAATAAAAAATGTGTACTAGATTGACTAAGTGTAATTCTTAGGAGAAGGGGTCCTCGTTTCGAACTAAATCCTAACCATTCCGGGATTAGACATTACATACAAGAAACGTATACTCTTGATTTTCAAGGTTTCCATAGAACAATTGTTATATAATGTTTGCGATAATGAAGGAAATGAAGACTTGCTGAAATATTAGACGATAAAAAACTTGGCCTTAAACGACGATGCCTATAGTAAAATACTATCTACCAGTGACAGCAGAGACACCGAAGCAAAAGTTCTATTGTCACGATCCAAAATTCCTTCGAATAATTCGTGCTGGCACCTAGTTTCTAAGACTAGGTAATCCAAACACTTACAGAATTAATAACAAAATTTTATCAAAACAACTATTGAACATGAACCAAAATTGCTATGTAAAGACAACTATTCTAACATGATATACAATATCCCAAAACAGGTACTAAGAGTTATAAGCTCTACTATGTTCACTAGGAAATTTCTAATTACAACTATCCAGGAATTGAAATAAACTGTACAAATAACTTCAGAAGGTGACTCTGAGGCATGCAAACATGATGACAGATATACCCTGAGTCTCCACGGCAATACCCGATCAGCTAGCTAATGATCAACGAACTCCGAAGTATCTGGATCTGCACAAAAATATGTAGAAGGCGTAGCATGAGTACACCATGGAGGTACCTAGTAAGTATCAAAACTAACCTCGGTGCAGTAGTGACGAGGGACAGTCAAGAGACCTACTAGACATAATAGCTTGTACATGTATGAATGTGAAACTAACATGCAACGATATCCTTATAAAACTAATCTTGGTAAAGATAACGAAAGAAACTTGCAATAAAAAATTTAGAAGCAATAATTAGCAACAAGGGACACCAGGTAATGACACCGTAAGGTAAGAAGAATATACTTTAAGTCCGGTGAAACCAAGTATGGAAAACAAGTAGCAATTCAGTGAGAACAACCATTTTTAGACGAGATTTATTCGAGAACATCCCGGAGGTACCACACCTTATAATAACAAATCACGGGTCCCAATTCACGAACCCTAGTAACTTGGTATTGGATGCCCACATTACATATCACAACAGCAGAGATAACTCATGCGCTTCACGAACGACACACGTGGTGCATAGATAATTCACGTGCCAATACCATTAATACCTCGTATCTACATGGACAACTCACGTGCTAAGGGAGTGACGATATCTCCTACCCGCATGAATAACTTACGTGCCAGCAATAACAATAACTTATAATCGCACAAACAACTCACGTTCCAAGAATATAACTCTCACACAGAAGGCAAGTAAATGAGAATACATGTAAATGCCCAACAAACATCAAGATTCATCTTCTTAAATCGATATGAGAGATTAATTATATGTATTCTTGTGCAAGTGTTCTATCACAAATTGAGTTACCAAGTAAGAGTATAGACAACGAATGTCACATAGGAAATAACACAATAAAACGTAAAATGCATAACTCAACAAGGTAGGCACACCACTACACAAATATTATCAATAACAATGCCCTCAGGCCATCACAAATCATCCCGACATAGCCCCCTTATCTTGCCATGTGCGTAACAATAAATTAAATGCCCGCATTATCTCAATACATGCACTTATAATATTCCTGACTTGTCTCGCGACATTCACGAACCTACAAATATAGCCCACCTTATCACGTTGCATGTGCAAATATCAATAATAACGATAGCACGGACAACTAGTGTACGAACACTCTGACAATCCTCTGAAAAATGTCACATGTGCCAAAAATATAACAATATAATATAACAACTCACACCACATATGCCTATATGCCATAAAAATTCCTCAAATTGTTTCTAATACCACAACCATACATATCCCTCAGATGAACGACACTAAGTACAACAACAACTACAATAACACGAGAGTATGGTAAGTAAACCAACACAAGAATCTCTAAAACCAATGAAATAAAGAACAAGGTCATAATCAATGTTTCACAACCCAAAATATGCTATAGGCCGTGATAGCGCCCATCGTCGTCGTTAGGCAAGTCAATGGTGAACTATCACATTAATTGTTCATTTTATTACTTTAAAAATCATAAATTATATTAAGTAAAGAAATTTAGACATTTAAATCATGGGTACATACATAATTAGTAATGCATAAAACTAAAAGGTGATAACAATATGCAAGTCCGTAAACATCAACTACAATATCCCAAAATCCTGTGTCACAATTGCATAAACATTTACTAAGGAGTACAATAAAAATACAACATTTGTCTAGAAAGTAAATTAGATAATATAAAGTAAACTAATAAGATGGAAACTTTGTGGGCTACGATATGTATCTTGAGATGCAGCTCACCGTTAAGTCTCTTCAGCAGTTTCACTTGCGCGCCAAGATGACCACCACATCAACCTGTTAGATCTTGCACATTTAGTGCAGGAGCGTTTATTGAGTACGTAAATCAATGCGTACCCAGTAAGTATCTAACCTAACCCTAGAGAAGTAGTGATAAGGGGTCGACATCGACACTAATAAATCAGTATGATAAATGATAAACAGATATGAAGCACAACAGTAATAATGAAGTAATATGGTAACTAACATAATCATCCAACATTTCTTCTGACGACATAAATCTCTCAAATTTTCTATGCTATCTCAACATATCAGAAATATCAAATGCAATCTCAAACGGATAACACCATATAAATGGCAGGCCTCAATAAAAAGGGAAGTTCATAAATATCCGAACTGCTAGAGGTATCACGCACGATTATGCCGAGGTCGTACGGCCCGATCCAAAGTGGTGTGTACACTACCGAGGGTCGACTAGCTTGAATCAAATATGTATCTCAATATACTGTTGCGGTGTTCGGCCCAATCCACCAGAAAGGAAGAAACTTATCGAATCACAAGTCACGTGCTTAACACAGAGGCATGAGCATAAAATAAACATGACTTTTACTGTGTATCAAATATCACGCCAAACAAATCAGGGTGATAAAGCTCGAGCTAATATATTCTTAAATCGATTTCAATTATAAATTCACTTAATAAAGCTAGCAAAATGAGTTTAAATAATTCAAATATTACATGATAAGGTCCTAAATCTACCCGGTCATAAACATGGTTTTAGATACATATGGACTCTCGTCACCTCGTGCGTATGTAGCACCGAAAACTAGTATCACACAACACTTTTAATACATATGGTGTAGTTTCCCCCTCACAAAGTTAGACAGGAGACTAAACTCGCTCCAAAGTTTCAATAACCAGCTCCAATGCCTCTCTAACTTCTCAATTCAAAGTGAAACGATCCGAATTTAATCAAATAACATGCAAACCAATAAAAATATACTCCAAAACTCAAATTAATTAATTATAACAATTCTCAACTCTTGTTGAAAAGTCAACCCCGGGGTCCACGTACTCGAATTCCGAATATTTTTGAATATAAACTTTACCCATAATGGCACGAACTCAAAAATATGATTTATTCTAAATTCCATGTCCAATTTTATGGAAAAATCAAAAAATACGATTTCTAGGTTCTTCTTCAAAAATCCCACAAATTTCCATGTTAAATCCTCATAAAATCCATGCGATTAACTTAAAATATGTGGGAATTACTTACCTTGCAAGAAATGATGAAAATCATCCCTCCAAGAGCCTAATAAAATTACCCAACTAAATGAAAGGTGAGAGAAATGGGCTAAGTCTCGAAATAAAAGCTCACTGCCTAGTCGCACCTTCTTCGCGAACACGGTCAAACAATCGCGTTCGGGAAGGGCAACCAGCCCTAGAAACAAATCTCTTCTTCGCGAATGCGACACTATGCCAGGCAATGGTGTGAGAACGTAACATTTCGTACGCGAACGTGACGGCTTAAACCGCCAGGCCCAGCTCTGCTTCGCGAAGGTGAGCCCTCTAACGTGAATGCATATAGCTAATTCCTAGTCCTTTTAAAAAGTGTGTCCTACATTGTGATACGATGAACAAAAGGCCTCCAGCTCATATCCTTCTTCCAAATCTATAAATCACAAAGTCTTTCCGCTTGGCACGAACCATTAACTCATTATGAACTGAATATTGATATTTTCACTTAAATATACCTTACATAATTCTGATCGCATTGATGTCACGTATAAACACCTTGTCTCACCCAGTACAAGTTTTTCGGGCACTAATTGTCACGATCCAAAATACACTAAGGGTCGTGGTGGCGCTAGACACCTCTGTCAGGCTAGCCAACTAAATTATCAATTAATTCTTCTTTTAATATTTTTAAAAGTCTAAGGTTTTTCCTTCCATTTTCATAAATAAAAGTTCACTTCTAGAATTCAAATTTAAATAATAACAGTTAGTACAAATCCGTTGTAAACCATCCCAAAAACTCGGTGTCACAAGTACATGAGCGACTATTGATAAGTGAAATAAAATACAACAGATGCCCAGAATACAGTGGACGGAAAGTAAATACAGTATATTGGAAGGAACTACTCTAGTTGCGGTCGCCTCAATGATGCAGCTCACCTAGTCCCAGCGTCATCCATGCTGCTATGCCCAATAGGCTGCTAGAGGTATATATATACTTGTGCAACAAAAATGCACAGAAGTGTAGTATGAGTACGTAATCAACGTGTACTCAGTGAGTGTCCCGCCTAATCCCGAAGGGGTAGAGACGAGATGGTCAATTTTGACACACTCTAATGGTCCAACGGTTATTTATTCTCAATATGTACATATCGAACAGTGGATTTATTTTCTAACATGATTTTTATCCAGATAGAGGAAACAAGTAAACACATAATTCTTTCATAGAAAATTTTCCAGTATTTCTTTTCATTATTAACAAGATGATCTCGAGCCAGAGTGAGACATGTAATGACTTAACTAAGTCCAGGCAGCAATATAAGCATGCTCAAATCATACCAAGGCGACGACCCGATCCAAAAAAAATAAATGTGCACTTGCCGTGGGTCGACGACGCACCTATAGATGTATCTATTAATCTGCCGAGGCGTTCGGCCCGGTCCAAAATAAACATAGACAGACAGACAATTAGTCAAGAATTCAACAAGGAGCAATTATCCAAGAAAGGCCAATTATCTGTTTAACAATTTAGGAAATGATGTTTAATCTCTTTTAAATTCGTTTACTAATCAAAGGTGATTCAAACAATTCAAGTCATCGATGGGTTCATAATTTATTCAAGTACAACATGCTGATGGGTCCTAACTACCCGGATAATAGCATAATAGTAGCTACGCACGGACTCTCGTCACCTCGTGCGTACGTAGTCCACACATATAGGAGCAAATAATCAATTATTTCACCTATGTGGTAAATTCCCCCTCACAATATTAGAAAGGAGACTCACCTCGCTTCGAAGATCCACAACCGGCATTCTACATTCTTCCGAAGACTTGCACCAACGCACAATGCTCCAAAACTAGCCAACGATCATATAAATCCATTAATATATGCTAAATTATACTTTACAACCCAATTTATAACAATTCCTAACACTGAACGAAAAGTTGACAAAAATGCCCTCGGGCCCACATGGCCAGATTCCGAAATTTCTCAAAGATAAAGGTTACCCATGACATTAGGAAATCAAATATAAAACGTTCTCTTAATTCCATACTCAAAATCGTGGTTAAATTCCAAGAATATGATTTTCTAGGTTTTCCACCAAAACCCCAAATTTATATACTAATTTCCATGCCTAAATCCATGTATAAACCTTGTATTTAACTAAAAGCTAGCATAAATTACTTACCTCATGACAAGTGACGAAAATGGCGTCCCCAAGCTGCTCCCCATCGACTCCAATGGAAGAAAAATGAGATTGAAATGAGCTCAACCCCGAACGTAAAGCATTACACTGGCCCAGTTGCTTCCGCTTTTGCGGAAATATAACCACTTAAGCTGTTCCGCATTAGCGGAAAAACAAGTCGCTTATGCGGTTTCCACTGAACCCCTCATTTTTGCTTTTGCGATGCCCCTTCCGCAGATGCGGTTCCACTTCTGTGGAATTTAGACCACATCTGCGGTCCTCAAGCTTTGGACCAAAAATCGCATCTGCGGCTCCCCGCTCGCTTCTGCGATGCCGCTTCTGCGGTTAACCAACCGCAGAAGCGAAAACACCAACAACCAGATCCTTCAGCCTTCTTTGAAATTCCATTTTTAATCCGTTAACCACCCGAAATCCACCCGAGGCCCCCGGAACCCAAACCAATCATACCAACCAGTCCCAAAACACATTACGGGCTTGCTCGAGGCCTCAAATCATAACAAACAAAGCTAAACCGTGAATTACACCCCGATTTGAGCTTTATGAACTTTGAACTTTCCAACTTATATTTCTGATGTTTAAACCTATTAAATCATGTCCGATTGACTTCAAATTTTGCACACAAGTCACATTTGACATTGCTGACCTACTCCAACTTTTGGAACCAGATTCCGACCCCGATATCAAAAAGTCAATCTCCGGTCCTACTTCTCAAAAACCTTCAAATTCTAACTTTAGCCAAATTGCTCCAAAAGGACATACAAACCTCCAAATTCACTTCCGATCGCACTCCCAACTCTAGAATCGCCATACGGAAGTATTCCCAGACTCAGAATCCCAAACAAATATCGATAACACTGAAATGCACTCCAAGCCAAACTTAAGAAATTCCTTCTAAAATGCTAACTTGCACAATAGGCACTAAAACGCTCCCGGGTTATCCAAAACCCAATCCGGGCATATGCCCAAATCCGAAATCATCATACGAACTTGCTGGAACCTTCAGATCCTGATTCCGAGGTTGTTTACTCAAATTTCCAATCCTAGTTCATTCTTTCAACTTTAAGTTTCACAAATGAGAATTTTCATTTAAACTCAACTCCCATCTTCCTGAATTTAAATTCCGACCATGCGAACCAGTCACAATACCTAAAATGAAGCTGCTCATGGCCTCAAACTGCCGAATGACGCGCTAGGGCTCAAAACGATCGGTCGGGTCGTTACACTAATCCACCTCAAATGCTGCCTGAAATCTCATATGAAGCCATCAATATACCAACAAGCTACAACTCTAATATGAACCATCAAGAAGAAAGACTCTAGCAAAAAAATATTCCAGCCTCATAACGAATAAAATAGCCAAACAATTGCTATGTAACTATCTTAGAGATGAGAAAGGAGGTGCATAAAATAAGTATAAGGAGCCGTACTCAACATATTGTTGTTGTGGTATGCAACTCGATCCATATATGATATCGTTATAGCATGCAGCCCAATCAGAATGAGATATCATTCTAGCGTGCAAACCGATCCCAACATGACCCCCCATAGCGGCGTGCCACCCATTCAACACATGAAAATCAATAAGGAAATACTAATCAAGCCATAATGGTCATACCCACTAATCCCCGAATATCGACCACAAGCATGCCAAGCACATACAATACAGCCTTGGAGAGACGGAGAGTTCCATGTGCTACAAAACCCGAAGCATGGCTAAGGTGCAATTAATGACCTACATCTCAAGATCCATCTCGCTTATATAACACCACAAGCTACAAAGGATCTGAATACACAGGTGAGTAATCAAGCCATCTCACAACCTATATGGCACAATAGAATATTACATAGAATACCTGACGACATGAATAACATTCGGTGCCTGAAGACTCCTCTATAAGCAATATTGTGCTAAATGAACTCATCCTACCTACAGTAGCGCATATATTCACATTAGATCTATCGGCAGACCTCAATCCAATCCCGATCATCCCATACTGGGCCAATAGCCTTTCAAATATCCCCAATGTCCCTATTCATGACACATACGAGCAGTCGTCCAACCTGAAACAAACTCCCCTGTCCACAACCAAAGGAAAAGAGTGCCCCTGCTCTTCAACTAAAGACAGTACCAGAACCTCCATATCTGATTTTGATCTCTAACAATCAAATGACTAACACACCAATGGGAGTTAATCCCACAACCTCCGTACCGGGTAGCAAAATCAGTACATCCTTAGCTGTCAACCATACTATTTTTGTAATGCATTTCATGAACCCGCAATTTAATACACAACACCTCTTGCACAGAACACCATTATCAAGCAACACTAAAATAGCGGCAGCATCCTCTAAACATCTGGAATCCTCCCCTACTCCCCCGAGCTCATGACATTCCTATCAAAATCGAATAGCAACCTTGATCTTCAACTTTCAATTTCCATACTGCTCATTGCACCTACTATGTTGCTACGCAAAAGTACAAGAAATAAATCATAACCCTAGAGCCATTAATAGAATAAAAACATCACTTGCTAGAGCCATTTCACTTAACTCATTTTAGAAGAAAAATTACAACACACAACCAAATTCCCATAACCGAAGAAAATGCAAACCTCAAGTTGTTGTCTAAACCGACATAACTCTTCCAGGATACATTTACATATAACAACACCATCAGAATCAAATACCTCCAAATAAATCAAACTACGATGGCTAGCAAGCCTGCACGTACAACCATGAATCACCTACATAGCTTAAGACATCAAAGGAGCCGATCATTATAACCATACCGATTCAAATCATTACTAACTGACTCAACTTCATCCAATTTACTTTTGACATGCCTTTAGAATAATAGTCCTATTCAAACACATAAAAGACCTCCAACAAATATCATCTCGAGTGACCCAAATAATGAGACCACATCGTCTTAACACCCATAAGCCATATCATACCCATGTTTTGCACTCAATAGTATCTCCAACTAATGCACCCATTATGAAAAGTCTTCTATGAATCCGAAGTTGTTTTCTCTAACACTGGACCGTAGACCCGATGATAACATAGAAATTTACTACTTATTCTTTACACTCTGCTGCAAAACCCAGTCCTCAACCCCATAACGAACCCAAAATCCTTAGACACCGCACTTTTATTCCTGAACCCACTAGAACCATTGATGAGAGTCACCCACTTTGACTTGGTCAGATTTATATAACGAACCACTGGTGATTTGCTGGCACATGAACACTTTTGAAGAAGCAATTGCACGTATTCTATTCCTTGTATATCACATCCACAAGAATAATAAACTTTGAGCCATCAAAAATCAACACTTGAATCGATAAAGCAAAATGTAGGAACACATCTTCATGTCTTTTACCCGAATTACCCCTGATATTTTCTTTTCTTAGTCATAACTAATCTATTAATGTACTGATAACCTGATATTATGAAGGCACTCAATCACATGACCCAATTGTAGATGGTGGACTCCCCCACTTAACTTGAAACCATAATTACAAATCCATAATTCATAATGATTCCTCCTCGGTTACCATAATTTTTCACTGTCGCTCCGCTAAAATCCTCCTAATCTCTAGTTAAACTTGTATAACATAAATCAAATTATCATCTCCAATCACACACTTTACCTTCTGACCGCTACAATATCTTATTCAAGTAATCCCAGGTCACATCGTAGTACATACTGCACGTTGGATAGAAAATAAAGTTCCTCAAAGGACGCTTACTGGGAATAATGCAACTCCTAACACCTCACAGGAGATAGCCCACATGTGCAACCCCATATTGATATCTTACAATGAAATTGCCCTAATTACAACCATCACGAAATCAATTAATCCTCCTAAGCCCACAATCGTCCACCAACCGAAAGTGCCCGTTAATTCCTATCAACATCAAATGAAGGTCTAACAATGCATCCAAAACTCAAATTCATATTACATACCAAGTAATATTTTTCAGTCATATTCAAAATTCTAAAGGATAAAGCCACTATCACTAGTGAAACCAATGTCACGCCCCTTTTTTCCCTCCTCGCGTCGGGAGAATCGGGTTAATGACATTTAGGGTATAAGAAAACTCAATCCTTTTGGGAACTAGGTTTTGCATTTTTGAAGAGTCGCCACCTAATGATTTATGGTGCATTAATATACCCACAGGGTTTATTTCTAATCTTGTTTGATAACTAGATAAGGGTAAGGGGTTGAAGTTATCCTTACGGAAGGTGTTAGGCACCCCTCAAGATCCACTAGTGTGGTTCCCGGCCAGATAGTTCTTTATGAATTTGGTATAGTTAACATGTATCAGATAAGACTCAACTAAGAGGGGATTTTAATATTCAAATGTTGGAAAATAAAGCAAAGTTTTAAAGAGTCAAACATTAAAAGGACAACTTTTGTAAACAAGGTGTAATAATGCTTTAAAAGGAAAAGGAAAGAAAGGGAGGGGGTCCTAGGTTTATTTATAATATGGATCACATTAATGCAATACCCAGTACTCACTCCTCAAAAGAGGGTCTATACGTGGTATTAGCGCACCGATCATCATATCTATATCAACTCTTCCAACCCCGTTTAAGGTACTAAAGCGCGAATTGGTCTCGACCACTATTGTATGTAATTACCTGCCCCATTACTATCAGTCCCGAAGGCACTTCGGACCACTATTGCTAAAAGAGATGGATATTATGAAGACTTGGAGTTTTAAAGGTGAAAACAATCTAAGGCGACACACAAAACATAAGGACTACACATTAAAGTGGAAGCACTTAAACACTGAAGGCTCATATATACCTCCTCAAACAAAGCAATCAAATATCAAGACTAAAACAACAAGCAAGGTTCGACTCTAACAAATACTTATGGAAAGGAAATCATTATTGTTGAAGCAGGCCTGGTCTATTACACGACTTAGTTAGGATACATGAATTAGGTCCGCCTACTGGTTGTAGCAATTACTAATTACCAGAGGTGAATTCTGTTTTGTTGTTGTTATTACCTAAGGCTTGCCTAAGTGTTTAGGTGAGACCTTAGGAACATGGTATCTATAAAACGATTCAGAATGTGGCAAGCAATAACGAACTAAAAATATTATTTGAGAGCCTCTAAGCATGTTTGCTAAATTGTGTTAATAAGAGAATTGGGATACTTAAAAACTGGTTCATAATAGACTGATTTTAGATTAATTTCTGTTCCTGCAAATGATGGTATCTGCTCTTATTGATTTTATCCCTATAGATATGATCTCTAGGATTTCTGATTTTTACACCCTTATTGCCAAGATGTCTAATTGTTGATTTTAAACTCTTAGCGATACGATGTCTAAATGAATGATTTTAACCCCTATAGGCATAATATCTAGTTGAAAGATGGAAACAGGCAGGGTTTCACTTGGGAATTGCAATAAGCATGATTTCTATACATCGTACTGATTTTTAAATTGTGAATCTGATGCCAGATTATAACAAATTGGACCCTAAGAACATGATATCTAAATGGTGACAAACGTGCAAAATTTTAGATAATTCCTATAGGCAGGTTATCTAGATGCGAAGTTGCACATGCATGATTTAAAGTAAGTCCTATAGACATGGGTTTTTAACATAAAGATGAACATGTAAGATCCTATAAACATGGTTTCTAAATGCAAATCGAACATGTAGAATTAAAAGCGGTCCTATAGGCATTTTTTTTTTACCATTGATCATGCATAATTTCCATCCCTTTTTCACTAGCCAACTCCAAGCGTTTATTACAAATTATTACAAACTAGAAATATTGAATTACATAAAAATAGAAAAAACAAAAAAGATTACAACCAGAGAATGCTTGATTCTTGGTTCCTCCCTGAGCAATGGAATAAACTGCCTTAAGATGCCATGTTTCAAAGTTTGTCTCAGACCTGGGTGTGTCAGAGTTCCCTAAGGGTCTCAAAGGATCCCAAGCAGTGCTTACACCCAGGTTCATAGGACCATATAGAGATGAGTGCAGTGTGGAAGTGTCATCCCTTATGTGTCCAAGTTTAGAGGGAGCTCATGGATCCCAAGGCAAGGCTTACATAAGAGGGGCAGAGCTTAAGTCTAATAAGATAGTGGAAGTGCAGGAATAAAGTTTTACAACTGAGAAGATAATGGAGAGGGGTAAAGGGTGATATGAAAACAGTAATTAGTAAAACACTAAGTTAATAACTTCATACAAAGGGGGTATATGGTTGGGAATCCATTGCAAGGAGCATATGTACATAGACATGGATCAGTTTTAGGCATACACAACAATAGAAGGTGCTCGCATGCCTATAAGACAATCAGAACACACAACAACTAGAGGAGATATGGAGGTTATGATCCCATGGTATCAAGTTTGGGTCATGCACAACAATGTTCAATGATGTCATGCCCTAAACCAACCACAGATACTAAACACATGGGGGATGGGGAGTTAGGATTTACAGTCGTGATAAGTAATTGACAGAAGCATTAATTCAGAACAAAAAAGGTAGACTACATCATGCTTAATAATGGAACTTGATTAAATACAAACATGAGACATACAAGGATGAAAGAAACATGTTATTGTTGATGCTCAGAATTAGTTAGAACATACCACTAAAGATGCAAATGCAGAGAAAAATGAGAAAGCTTCCCATAACCTAGCCTTGTCTTTCAGCCGGCTAGGTAAGGCAGCAATATAGGTAGCAACATAGAAAAGAGAGAAATTTTAATGGAGTGTGTGTCTGAACTCAAGTGTTTTATGCCTTGTGTTTGTGTGTTTAAAATAAGAGAAGGTGGGTATTTATAGTTTTGAAAGCATGTGAGAAATAAGGCAATAAATAATTTTCAATGCACATATGGAAGTAATCAGCAATCAGATTCAATCAAGCAACTGACTCCCATTTAATTGAGGAATTACTTGTTTAACGGGGCTGGCAGGTTTATAAGAGGGAAAGAAAATCATTTTGTATGCAGATTAATTATTACCATAAAAGAAATAGTAAAACATTAAGTACACAATCGAGTCCAATTATAGAGATACACTTGAATTGGCAAAGTTAGTATTTTGGCGAATTCAGGTTGGTAGGTGAAATTTTGATCCGAGGGTCGGAATGGAATTTTGAGAGTTGTTGTAGCTTTGTTATGTTATTTTGGACTTGTCTGCAAAATTTGAGGTCATTCGGACTAGTTTTGACGTGTTTCGGCATCGGATGTGGAAATTAGAAGTTTCAAAGTTCATACGCTTGAATCAGATGCGAATTTGGTGTTGTGATGTTGTTTTGAGCATTCCGAAGGTTGGAACAAGTTTGAATGATGTTATGGAATATGTTGGCATGTATGGTTGAGGTCCCATTGGCCTCGGGTTAGTTTTGGGTGGTTAAACGGACTATTTCATCTTTAAAAAAATTGCAGATTTTTTTTGTGCTTCAGCTGTGCACCAGAAAATTTCTGGTGCGAGGAGTCCAATTCGGAAGCTTATATCTTGTAATCTATAAGGAATCACAAAAAGTGCAAAACACAAAAGTTGTAGACCTTCATGTCTAGTTTCCAGAAAGCTAAATAAATCATAATTTGGACGTCTGTAGTGAAAGTTATGGTCTATTGAAAATGACTGGTGGAGCTCGTTTTCCAGAATTTGCTTTCGGGGAGGCTACTTTGGAAGCTCATATCTTGTAATCTACAAGGAATCTGAAAAAGTTCAAAACACGAAAGTTGTAGCCCTTCGTGTCTAGTTTCCATAAAGCTAAAGAAATCGCAATTTGGACGTCTGTAGTGGAAGTTATGATCGACGGGAAATGACTGCTGGAGCAATGTGATGTACAACTTGTATAGCACAAGTGCAAGGTACAACTCGACGAAGCACGGCAGATTCTTTTATACACGAATTTGGTTCATTTCTTTCATTTATTTCATTTGGTTTGGATGATTTTGGAGAGCTTCAAGAGGGGATTTTCATCATCAATATGAAGGTAAGTTATCCCCACCTATTTTGAGTTAAGTACATCAATTATGTATGGATTTGAGCATGAAAATTGTAGAAAAAATTGAGGATTTAGGCCTAGGGATTTGAAAATAAGATTTGGTGATTTGAGGGGTCAAATGAACTCCGATTTTGATGAACTTTATATGTACGGACTCGTGGCAAGACGAGGATTCTGAAAATGTAAGTTTCGTAATTTTTCGAGAAGCGGGCCCGGGGCTCGGGTTTTGCTAGTTTCGAGATTTTGGCTATTTCTCGGTTGTTTTTGATTGGGTAATGTTCCATTAGCATTATGTAACGTATTCGTTGTGGTTTTGGCCAGATTCGTCGCTCGGAGAGGAGAATTTGAAGGGAAAAGGCATTTCGGACTAGTTTCCGGCCGGCTTGAGGTGAGTAATGGGTGTAGATGATGACCCGAGGGTTCGAAACCCCGGTATATCACATTGTGACGCTGTATTGAGGCGAGACACGTACTCTACTGCGAGTGCGGGGTCGATTATGATTGGGGACTATGGCTTAGTCCGACCGAGTGGCATTATACAGTGTTGTTGGCTATAGATGAGCCGGTAAACCTCCTACTTGGATGGTTATGAATATATTTGGGCTGCGTGCCGGTTAATTGGATCCCGTGAGGATCGTTATCATTGTTTCTATGCATTATAGCATGCTTTCATGACATCAGTCCTGCACTAGAACTCTGTTTAACATGATTTGGTAAATATTGAGGTGTGACACCTAATTCTATGTTTTCTTCTAATAAACTGAACTAGAAATGGTAAGATATATGTGCCTCTGAGGCTTGTATGCATGTAGCTGGACTGATAGTGGATTGGTTATGCGCCACAACGTATGTTACTATGATATTGGGCTTGGGCTGTAGGAGCCCCTCCGGTGTCTGAACCCCCACAGTGAGCGCGGGTACATAAATGGATCAGACTACACGTACCGCAGTGGTCATGCATTGCATTGCATCTCATGCATTGATTATTGTTGCTTTATATGCATATCTCTGAGGTTTAAACTGTATAGCTCTGTTAGATAGCTTTACTCTGTGCTTTATTGTGGATTTCCAATCTTCGGGTTTTTATACATGCTTATTACTCGCTGAGTTGGTAGACTCACCCCATACTCCCTGCACCATGTGTGCAGATCCAGGTACTTCAGGAGCTAGTTGAGCTATTGATGACTCCAGAGTTCATTCAGAGTTGTCGAGCTAGCTTCCTGACGTCCGCAGGACCCGACTTCTCCCTTATCTTGTTATTTGATTTTCCGCACATTCCAGACTATGTATTATTATAGTCTTCTTTTACTGTACTGTTAGAGGCTCTTGAGTCGTGACCCCCAGGTCTTTGGGAGGTGGTTCCCAGTGTTAATGGGATATTAGGTTTGTCTATTTTATCAGCTAAACTTATAGCTGCATTTTTTTTTTAAAAAGATATTAAATAAATTGGTGATGAGCTTTACGCTCGGGTTGAGAGAGAATGGTCAGGCTTGCCTAGCAGTTGTGTTGGGCGCCATCACGACCGGGATTTGGGGTCGTGACAGGCCAAGCCAAGGGAAAACCGCAGAAGCGGCCCAGAAAATGCACAAGCGGTTCTGCTTAAGCGGCACCCAGACCGTAGAAGTGGTCCAGCTCCTTAGGTCCAAATCGACAGAAGCGGAATAAAGTCCGCAGAAGCATACACGCAAAAGCGGGCACCTGACCGCAGAAACAGTCTAGGCTTCTTCGGCCATTTCCACAAAAGCGAGCCTTTTTTCATAGAAGCGGTCATGGCACCACAGAAGCGGAAATCGCTGGGGTAGAGAGTTTATTTAATTTGAACTCAAAGCCATTTATTTCACTCACAACTCCACACTTGGGCGATTTGGGTTCTTCCAAAGTGAGGGTTTCAACATAACATTGCAAGTTCGTGACTGTTCGGCTCCGAATTAATGGCTTGGGATTGTTGTTGATATTGGAAGTGTGCTTCGGAGCGAGGTGAGTCTCCTTTCTAACCTTGTAAGAGGGAATTGTTTCCATAGGTATAAAAATTAAGAATTTGCTACTAAATGTGGGGGCTACGTATGTACTAGGTGACGAGAGTTCGTGCGTAGCTACTATGATATTAACTTCTTGGGTAGTTTAGGACCCACATCACGCCTAATTTATGATTATCTCGACATTTACTTTTTATTAAGATCATTTACGACATATTAGACACTTGGAAGAAATAAAGTGAACATGTGAACTTGTTAAATCCTTAAGAGAATTTGTTTGCATGTAAATGCGTCGTGTGTGTATTCTTGATGGTTTCTTGATGTTTGTGGAATGGGCCAGTCACCTTAGTGTTAATAGATGTATCTATGGTTCGTGTTGTTCGACCCTCGACAGTGTACAATTTATTTACTGTTTGAGCGGGCCGTTGACCTCGGCATGATATATATATATGCTAAAGCTTAGTCATGGCACATTTTCTTGCTAAGTGCTTAAAAAATGTTGGTGGTTATTTGAACATGGTTAAGTACATCATTTTCTTCCCATTATTAGCTGTCAGTTATTATAGACTATTATGATTATCACAGTACATTATTATTATATTATCTTGACCCTAGTAGGTATTAAGTAGACCTCTCATCTCTACTCTTCAAGATTAGACGGGATACTTACAGGGTACATATTGTATATGTACACATGCTACGCTTCTGTACTTAAATGTATAGGATCTGAGGTCGGTGGATCTGGTTATTCCTCTGGCACGCATCCGTGAGCAGACGTGGGACTTCTATGGTGAGTTGCTTTCCCTTCATGTTGATCCGTAGCCGAAGAAGTCCTTTTTTTGTATTTCTATTTTTTGTTCATTTGGATCGAGACAGTAGGATAGTATGATATTCTTTTGGATGTACATTCTACTAGTTTCTTGTAGCTTGTGACACCATGTTCTGGCATACACTTTGGTAGACATTTATTTTGGAGTTGTATAATTATATTATTACAGTGTTTAGCTCTCCTCGCTTAAATTTCGAGATGAGTGTTTATTCCACTTATTTCTAATTAAAATCAACATAAGTATTTTAGTAATATTTCCGCAATGGCTTGCTTGATAAGGGTGTCAGGAGCCCTTATGACCTATTGTGAAAATGGGTCGTGACAAAATGGTATCAGAGCATTAGGTTCACGTAGGTCTCACAAGTTATTGGCAAACTTGATAGAGTCTAGTTGATCGGTATTGAGAAGTCTGTATTTATCTTCGAGAGGCTATAGAGTATTAGGAAAGACTACTCTTTATTCATTTCCTGTCGTGCAGTGCTTAGAGTACTAAATTTCCCTCTTGTATTCTCTCATAGATGGTGAGAACGCATACTGCCGATGTTCTGGAACTGGGAGGAGCTGCTCCCCCTATTACTATAGGCCGAGGTAGAGGACTGGGGATGGCACCGGCCCGTGGTACGGGACGTGGGCAATCGAGAGCCGTTCCAGTTGCACCACCATCAGATCCAGTGGAGGATCCTTATATTAAGGAGCAGGGCGAGGTGCTCGCATCTGAGCCTATCACGGTGAATTTCATGACAGCACCGGGATTTCAGGAAATCATGGGCCACATGATACGGTTCATGGATACTATGACTCAAGCTGGTTTGTTTCTAGTGGACCAGCTACTTCACAAGCAGCAGGGAGAGCCCAAAACCTTACTGCTCAGGCTCCAGGCCATGCAGGTGCAGTATATCAGACTCTGGGTGCACTACCCGTAGATGGGGCTTAACTAATTGCTGCAGTGGCACCCCAGCCAAGGCTAGATGTGCATGGTGACCCACAAAAGTTATTAGACAGATGGACAAGGCTTCATCCTCCAGTATTCAGCGGCGCACATCATGAGGATGCTCAAGACTTCATAGACAGGTGCAGGGATAGACTGCACAATATGAGGATATTAGAGTCGCATGGAGTTGACTTTGCTACTTTTTAGCTTGAGGGCAGGGCACGTATATGGTGAAGTCCAATGCACTTGGTAGGCCAACAGGTTCTCCTCCCCTCACCTGGGGTCAGTTCACGTAGTTATTCCTGGATTGATACATTCCACCCTCTGAGAGGGGAGAGTTGTGGTATCAGTTTAAGCATCTAGAGCAGGGTCAGATGTCATTGATTGACTATGAGGCGAGGTTCTCCAAGTTTTCACGCCATGCACTTATGATACTTTGAATAGAGGTAGACAGAGTACGGAGGTTTGTTGCGGGGTTACACCCGAATGAGATAGAGATAGGTATAGGGTACTAGCCAGTGGTTGAGATTTCATGCAGGATTGAGTGTTATCATTTGAGGGAAAGAGAGAAGATTCAGCAGGATAAGAGGGCTAGGTTCTCCGGAGAGTTCAGAGGCGCCCTAGCTAGGGTTAGAGGTCAGTTTGGTAGGGGTCAGCCCAGTAGACCCCTAATTTCGGTACCACCACCTGCTCGGGGTGCTCTAGTATGCTCATATTTTAGAGCTATGACGTAGAGTTCTTATCGCCCGCTAGCTATTCAGGGCCGCTCTAACGGGTATCCAGGTCCTCCGGATTCTTCTAGTCCTTAGTTGAGTGCGATGCTGGATGGTTCATACTGTCTACGGCTATTCAGGCTTCTTTTGGTGTAGATTCAGGTTATTAGAGTCAGCCCTTCGGATAGCTGGTCGCCACACTGCATAGTTATTTTGAGTGTGGGGACCCTGACTACATGAGGAAACATTGCCCCAGACTTCGGGGCAAGACGGTACAACAGGGTCAGTAGCCCCAGACTCAAGCGCCAGCTGTCCAACCACCTAGAGGTGGAGGGTAGGTCGTCAGAGGTCGTCCTAGAGGTGGAGGTCTGGCAGGGAGAGGTCAGCCTGCTACTGCTCAGTCAGGTGGGGGCCAGCCAGCCGGTGCTCCTGCCAGGTTCTATGCTCTTCCAGCCAGGCTAGATGCATTGGCCTCAGATGATGTCATCACAAGTATTATTACCGTTGGTGGTAGGGATGCTTCGGTATTATTTGATCCATGGTCTACTTATTCATATGCATCATCTCTATTCGCCCGCTTCCTGGATTTTTCTTTTGAGGCTTTGGGTGTTCCTGTTCATGTGTCCACTGCTGTGTGTGATTCTATGGTTATAGATCAGATTTAACGATCCTGTGTGGTCACTTTCTGTGGTTTCAATACTAGATCAGATCTTCTGTAGCAGGACATTATCAATTTTGAGGTCATCTTGGGCATGGATTGGCTATCTTGCCAAGACTGTTTCACTAGGAAAGCCAGGGTTGCCAATGTTGGGGCGGTGGGGTTCTACAGCTGATATTCCTGGCACGGTTATTTCCATCCTAAAGGCTCAGCACATGGTTGGGAAAGGGCATCTAGCTTACTTAGCTTATGTTCGGGAAACCACTGTAGAGTCTCAAACAATTTTATTCAGTGCCAGTAGTCTGAGAGTTCGTCGATGTATTTCCTTCTGATCTTCCCGGCATGCCTCCCGATCGTGATATTAATTTCTGTATTGATTTGGCCCTAGGCACTTAGCCTATATCTATTCCACCGTACCGTATGGCCCCTAAGCAGTTGAAGGAGTTGAATGAGTAGCTAGAGGAGTTGTTAGCAAAGGGGTTTATCAGGCCCAGTGTGTCGCCTTGAGGCGCACCAGTGCTGTTCGTGAAAAAAAAGGATGGGACTATACGGATGTGCATTAATTACCGCCAGTTGAACAAAGTCACCATTAAGAACAAGTACCCGTTTCCTTGTATTGATGATTTGTTTGACCAAACTACAGGGTGCTAGGGTGTTCTCTAAGATTAACCTGAGGTCAAGGTATCATCAGGTAAAGATTCGGGACTTGGATGTTCCGAAGACTGCATTCCGGGCTATATATGGCCATTATGAGTTTCTAGTGATGTCCTTTGGCTTGACCAATGCACCAGCAACATATATGGATCTGATGAACAGTGTTATCTTCTTCATTGACGACATCTTGATATACTCACGTAGCTTGGGAGAGCACGAGCATCATTTGAGAGTAGTGATTCATACCTTGCGAGAGCAGAAGCTATATGGTAAGTTCTCCAAGTGTGAGTTTTGGCTTGAGTCAGTGGCATTTTTGGGGCATATTGTGTCCGGAGAGGGTATTAAGGTAGATCCCAAGAAGATTGAATAAGTTTAGAGTTGGCCACGTACCACTTCGGTGACCGAGGTTAGGAGTTTCCTAGGATTAGCACGTTATTACCGGCGATTTGTGCAGGGATTTTCATCTATTGCATCACCCTTGACTTGACTGACCCAGAAGGGTACCCCATTCATTTGGTCCGATGAATGTGAGGAGAGCTTTCAGAAGGTTAAGGCAGCTTTGACTATGATACCAGTTCTTTTATTACCTTATATTACAGGGATGTATATGGAATATTGTGACACTTCACACGTTGGTTTGGGTTGTGTGTTGATGCAGGAGGGGCGAGTTATTGTATACGCCTCGCGTTAGCTGAAGAATCATGAGAAGAATTACCCCGCGCAGGATCTGAAGTTGGCAGTGATTGTTCGTGATCTTAAGATATGGAGGCACTATTTGTATGGGGTGCCTTGTGAGGTTTAAACCAATTACCGCAGCTTACATCATTTGTTCAAGAAGAGGAATCTCAATTTGAGATAGCGCAGGTGGCTTAAGTTGCTGAAGGATTATGAAATTACCATTCTTTATCATCTGGGCAAGGCGAATATGGTCATGGAAGCCTTAAGGAAAAAGGCTGAGAGTATGGGTAGCTTGTCATTCATCCCATCAGAGGAGAAGCCACTAGCTTTGGACATCTAGTACTTAGCTAACATGCTTGTGAGGTTGGATATTTCAGAGTCCACCCGAGTTCTACTGTGTGTGGTTGCTCAGTCCTCACTATTGGGGGAGATTAAGGCCCGACAGTTTGATGATCCACATTTGGCGGTTCTCAGAGATACGGTACTTCAGGGAGGTACCAAGGAGGTTTCTATTGGTGAGGATGGCGTTATGTGACACCAGGTTAGTCTATGTGTTCCCAATGTTGATGGTCTAAGGGAGAGGATCCTAGAGGAGGGACACAGTTCACAGTATTCTATTAACCTGGGATTCACTCAGATGTATCGTGATTTGAGGCAACATTACTGGTGGCGATGGATGAAGAAGGACATAGTGAAATATGTGACTAAGTGTTTGAATTGCCAGTAGGTCAAGTATGTACATCATAGGCCAGGTGGCCTACTTCAGCAAATGCACATACCAGAGTGGAAGTGGGAACACATCACCACAGACATCGTAGTTGGGTTACCGCGAACTTTGCAGAAGGTTGATTCAGTGTGGGTCATCATGGATAGATTGACCAACTTGGCCCATTTCATTCCAGTTGTAATTACTTATACAGCTGATAGATATTCCCATATCTATATTCGGGAGATAGTCTGATTGAATGGTGTGCCGGTGTCCATCATATCAGACATAGGACCTTAGCTCACTTCCCATTTTTGGACAGCCATGCAGAGTGAGTTGGGGACTCGTTTAGAGCTTAGCACAACATTCCATCCCTAGACCGATGGATAGTCGGAGCGGACAATGCAGATCTTGGAGGATATGCTTAAAGCATGTGTGATTGATTTTGGAGGGCAGTGGGATCAATTCTTTCCCTTAGCAGAGCTTGCACATAATTACAGCACGCGGTCCAGCATTGAGATGGCCCCGTACGAGGATTTATATGGTCAATAATGTCATTCTCCTATCGGGTGGTTTGAGCCTAGTGAGGCTTACTTACTTGTCATAGATTTGGTACAAGATGCCTTGGATAAGGTAAAGTTGATTCAGGAGAGGATTCGCACAAACTCAATCCAGGAAAAAGAGCTGCACGGACCAGAAGGCGCGAGATGTATCATTTATGGTTAGCGAGAAGGTTCTCTTGAAAATTGATTCGGGGAGAAGGGAAAGCTGAGCCCAAGGTGTATTGGCACCTTTGAGGTGTTGAGGCGAGTTGGGGATGTTGCTTATGAGCTTGCTTTACCCCCTAGTTTATCTGGAGTTCACCCAGTTTTTCATATTTCGATGCTTCGAATTTATCATGACGACCTATCCCGCGTGTTGGACTTCAGCACCAGTCAGTTAGATGAAAGTTTTGACAACGAGGAGGATCCAGTTGCTATTATTGATAGACAGGATCGCCAAATGAGATCCAAGAAGATTTCTACGGTGAGAGTCCAGTGGAGGGGCTAACCGGTCGAGGAGACGACCTGGTAGTCCGAGGAGGACATGCGGAGCAGATATACCCACTTATTCAGCAGTCCAGGTACTTTTCTATGTATGTTCGAGGATGAACGTTTGTTTAAGCGGTGGAGAATGTAACGACCCGATCGGTCATTTTACCTTTTTGAACCGTGTTCCCCTAAATAAATCCTCTCGCACTTACTTTAACTAATTTACGACTTGCGGGGTGATTGGTTCGCGAGTTGGAAGAGTTTTGAGTACAAATATGTCCATTTGCTTCTTTCAGATTTTCTTAAAAGACCAAGTTTGACTTCGGTCCATATTTTGGGAAAATGGACCCGAATTCGTGATTTGACAATTTTTGAGGGTCCGTGGGAAAATATGGGACCTGGGCATATGTCCGGAATCAAATTTCAAGGTCCCTAGCCCGAGTAGTGAATTTATATTTAAAATTATTTAATTGAAGTTTTAAAGAATTAAAGAAACTAACTAATCATTGATTCCCTAGGTATCGAGCATGGATTTTGGTTCTGAAGTGGTACAGGTCCGTAATGTTGTTTAAGTCTTGCCCGTAAAATTTGGTGTCAATCCGAATATTTTAAGCGCGTTTTGTCCCGTTAGAGGAGAATTAAGAACTTGAAGATTCAATAGTTTGATTCATT
Organism: Nicotiana glauca; assembly: GCA_026770625.1. Taxonomy (NCBI): domain Eukaryota; kingdom Viridiplantae; phylum Streptophyta; class Magnoliopsida; order Solanales; family Solanaceae; genus Nicotiana; species Nicotiana glauca. The sequence goes on along the minus strand of MU681953.1, from coordinate 238,251 downwards.
TGGTTTTAGGGGGTGATTCCAAGATTTACCATTGTTTTGGGAGTTCCGAGGGTTCGAGTAGGTCTGCCTCATGATTTTAGACTTGTCGGTATGTTAGTGCGGGGCTCGGGAGCCCCGAGCGTCAAACGAGCAAGGTTCGATCGGCGTGAGAAAATTGAAGAAGAGCTGAAGTTACTGCTTCTGTCAGAACCGCATCTACGGTTCATAGACTGCAGAAGCGGTACCGCAGATGCGGTCAGTCCATCGCAAAAGTGGAAAGGGCCAGGCCAAGAGGAAACTGCAAAAGCGGCCCACATACTGCAGAAGCGGTTCCGCTTAAGCGGTCTAGCTCCTTAGGACAAAATCCATAGAAGCGGCACGAAATCCACAGAAGCGAACCCGCAAAAGCGGGCACTTGACTGCAGAAGTGGTTTCCACAAAAGTGGTCATGGCACCGCAGAAGCGAAAATTGCTGGGGCAGAGAGTTCATTTAATTCGAACTCAAAGCAATTTATTTCACTCACAACTCCACATTTGGGCGATTTGGGTGCTTCCAAAGATATGGTTTCAACATAACATTGCAAGTTTATGATCGTTCGACTCCGAATTGAGGTCTTTGGTTTGTTCTTGATATTGGAAGTGTGCTTCAGAGCGAGGTGAGTCTCCTTTCTAACCTTGTAATAGGGAATTGTCCCCATAGGTATAAAAATTGAGAATTTTCTACTAAATGCGGCGGCTACGTACGTACTAGGTGACGAGAATCCGTGCGTAGCTACTATTATATTAACTGCTTGGCCAGTATAAGACCCATATCATGCCTAATTTGTGATTATCTCGACATTTACATGTTATTATGATAGTTTACGATACATAAGAGACTTGGAATAAATAAAGTGAACATGTGAACTTGTTATACCCTTAAGAGAATTTATTTGCGTATAAATGCTCAATGTATGTATTATTGATGCTTTCTTGATATTTGTGGATCGGGTTGATCGCCTCGGTGTAAATAGATGCATATATGGTTCGTATCGTTCGACCTCGGCAGTGCACAACTTATTTCCTGTTGGAGCGGGCCATCGAACTCAGCATGATTGCGCATGATATATATATATGCTAAAGCTTAGTCATGGCACATTTTCCTGCTAAGTGTTTAAATAATGTAGGTAGTTAATCAGAACATGGCTAAGTACATGATTTGCTTCACATTATTATCTGTCAATTATTGGAGACTATTATGCTTATCACAATATATTATTAATATATTATCTTGACGTTAGTTACTTATCAAGTCGCTATCTCGTCTCTACTTCTTCGAGATTAGTGGTCATACTTACTGGGTACATATTATTTATGTACTCATGCTATGCTTATTGTACTTAAATGTATAGTATCTGAGGTAGGTGGATCTAGTTATCACTCTGTTGCGCATCCGTGAGCGGATGTGGGACTTTTACGGTGAGCTGCTTTCCCTCCATGTCGATCTGCAGCCAAAGAAATCCTTTTGTATTTCTATTATCTATCTATTTGGATCCAGATAGTAGGATAGTATGATATTCTTTTAGATGTATATTCTACTAGTTGCCCATAGCTTGTGACACTAGGTTATGGCACACACTTTGGTAGACGTTTATTTTGGAGTTGTGTAATTATATTATTATAGTGTTTAGCTCTCCTGCCTTAAATTCTGAGTCGGGTGATAATTCCACTTATTTCTAATTAAAAGCAACATTAGTATTTTAGTAATGTTTCCGCAATGTCTTGCCTGACAATGGTGTCAGGCGCCCTCATGACCTATTGTGAAAATGAGTCGTGACAAATTGAGTCTAGAGATGATAAACAAGTAAATCAAACAAACACTAACAAATAGTCTCAGAAAACTCAAATAAATTAAGGTTTTTATCATGCTAAACTCATAAACAATTTTGGAAAAAAGAACTTGAAAGAAGACCTTAATCGGGAAAAGATGAAGAGCCTTTTTTTAAAGAAAAATTAAATAGACCTCAAGAAGGCGTTTAAAAACTCAAAGTAAGCATGGATCTGAAGTGAACCTGAAAGAAGTCGAAAAACTTTTAGAGATTATGGATTTATAAGAACCTAAAGTGACGAGAAAGGCCTTGAAAGTCATCTATCTAAACAGGAGAGCCAAAGCTCTAGTTCAAATGACCATGGCTGGTCAGAGAAAAGTTAGAGATGACCAGAGAAAGGTCGTCGAGCAAGGATTGGGCCAAACCTTTCACAGTATGGTCATGAGACCATAGAAATGAACACATAGAAGTCGTGGGAGGCTAATACATCTTTTAGGTTATCCTGAAAAGCCATAGATTAGAGCGGATTATGGTGGCAGTATCTAGGGTTTGGGGTTGTTGTAGAGAGGAGTTGAGAGAGGAGGGAAAGTCAGAGGCGACGTATGGTGGGAAATGGTGGGGTTTAGGAGGTCGTTTAGGATTACTTTATGTAAGAGAGATTACTGGCCGTTGATCAAGAAGGATCAACGACTTGGATTGATCGGGTAAATGGACGGGTATGATGGTGGGTTTAGGTCAGATTAAATTGGAATTGGGTCGGGGTAACTGGGATTCAAATTGGGGTCTAATTTAGGCTATAATGGAAATAAAATAGGGCTAACATTTAAATAACCAATATTTCCTATTTGATTTATAAAAATAATGAAATAATTTCTGGAAATAAATTAAGCGTACTAAAATAATTGATAGTACATATTTAATTATTTTAAAATACCAGACCTAATTTGGTTAATATAGAACATAATTAAATCTAAAAGGAGCTAATATTGCAATTTTACAATTTTGGACTTAAAAATAAAAAAAAATTTGTAAAATATGCAAAAAAATCCCTTAGCTATATTTTAGCATAAACATAATAATCCAATAAATAAATAATTTTAGAAATAATTATTTGATTGTTTTGGATAAAATAGGGGGATATATTGATTTAAAAATCTTTCAAATTTAGAAAAAGTAGGTAAACACTTGGACATGCTTATATATGCACACATACGCTATTTTGAAAGTACTTTATATAAAAATATACATAGCTAAAAATTGGGTATCAAGAACTCCTCCTATTTATTAGTGAAGGATGAAAGAGTTGGCGGGTAAAGATATGATGGCCAAATTTTGATCGAACGAAATGATTTGAAGAAGATAGGCCACACCCGAGCTTCTGACCTGCCTATATATCCCTAGTCTTACAGGAATCACACCATATGTAGTTTGGGATCTGTATGCCAACAGGTACTTTCCAAGAACGGTTGCAATGTTTCAGTCATGGTGAGTGAAAGGCTTACGATGGTGGTCACATCTGATGTGGCTGCGGGCACTACAACGGAAATTCTCCTGTCGGGATGACTGTTTCTTGCCGGTTTACCGACAAATAAGTGATACAAGCATATATTGTGCGTAAATTTAGACATGATGCAAATTCTTGTCGGACCATGAATGTTGTCTTTGGACGGTTAGGATGACGTCTTTAGACCATGATGTCCGGGGACATGAAGAATATAATAAAGCGTTTGCAGGCTATGAAATGATTCTCTCGAGCTATGAAAATGGTGCCTCCGAACCATGGTTACTTTGAATAATGACATGCAAAATATTTAAGGGTATCCTCAGGCCATGATATGGTGTTCTCGGGCTATGAGTATGGTGCCTCTAAATGATGATGCCTTTGGATAAATTGGCGATATTTCAGCCCATGAAGGATGCAGTAGCATGTGGCAATCTTTCAGCCGTTCAATGTGGCGATCTTTCAGTCGTGCAATGTGGCGATCTTTCGACCATGCAATGTGGCTATCTTTTGGCCATGCAATCTGGAGATCTTTCAGCCGTGCAATGTGGAAATCTTTTAGCCATACAATGTTGCGATCTTTTAACCGTGCAAATATGGCGATCTTTCAGCCGTGCGAATGTGGCGATCTTTCAACCGTGAGAATGTGGCAATCTTTCAGCCATGCGAATGTGGTGATCTTTTAGCTGTGCAAATGTGGCAATCATTCAGCTGTGAAAATGTGGTGATCTTTTAGCTGTGCGAAAAATGTGGCAATCTTTCAGCCATGTAAATATGGAGATCTTTCAGCCGTGCAAATGTAGTGATCTTACAGCCATGCAAATGTGGATGGAGACAACATTTAGTCTCTGAAGGCAGAGTAGCAGCCTTATGCAATAAGATGCAGATAGAGGTAGAGCTTAAACTCGGAAGGCAGAATAGTAGCCTTATGCAAGTTGGAAGGCAGAATGGTAGCCTTATGCAATGCAGATGCAGATAGAGGTAGAGAAAAACTTCGGAAGGTAGATTAGTAGTCGTATTCTAGTTGGAAGGTAGAATGGTAGCCATATGCAATGGAATGCAGATAGAGGTAGAGCTTAACCTCGGAAGGCATAATAGTAGCCTTATGCAAATTGGAAGGCAGAATGGTAGCCTTATGCATTGTGGATACGGATAGAGGTAGAGCTTAACCTCGGAAGGCAGAATGGTATCCTTATGCAAGAGAAAAATATAAAATAGCAAATGACAGTAGAGTTTCTTAGCTGGTGGAAGATTACGACATGGCGATTATTGGGAGCATTGTGACGTGTGGAACGTTATGGATGAGTGCTGATAGTAGATGCATGTAAGTACAGTGGTTGGAGAATAGTATCTTGGGACAAATGTTCGTAAAATGAGTTTAATGAATTCATAATCCCGATGCCTGCATCCAAAGAAAAATTGTGTGTTTTGGGAAGGTTAGTTCGCATCCCCGATGGCTTTGCTTGACTTATTCGGGTTTGATCAGGCGATACCTTCTTTATCATTGTGGTAGCGTTGCTAAACAAAGTAGTTTGGATAACAAACATGCATGATTTTGTAAGAGTATAACTTAAATGTGTAATTAAAATAGTTTTTAGATGAATCGACTACTATGACGCAATTCAAGACATTGCAGCCTCTCCTGCTACGGAATTTTGAGGGTCCCCTTCAAAATTCTGCCCTAGTTTGATGGGTTGACGTTTCTAATTGGTGCTCGTGCGATGATCGGCGAAAATTACTTTGAAATTTTAAGGGTCCTCCTCAAACTTTTCCGCAGCTTCCAATTTCGGGAGTAATGAAACTTTTACTGAATTGTGACCGCACCCATAAGACTGCCTACGCATCCCCTTTTAAATAGGAATCATGTCAGGCATAGTTCAATTTACATCATATAGGGAACATAAAGATTACACATAGTAATGCTAGACTGCATCTGAATTTATTGGCATTCGCCAGATCTCTCCATCTATTGATGAAAGTACGAGGGCTCCTCCTATCAAAACTTGGTGAACCATGTATGGGCGCTGCCAATTGGGAGAGAACTTCTCTTTCGCCTCGTCTTGATGCGGAAAATTTTTCTTTAATACCAACTGCCCTGGTGCGAACTGTCTGGGTTTGACTCTCTTGTTGAAGGCTTTGGACATTGTGTTCTAATAGAGTTGACCATGAAAAACCGTGTTCATTATTTTTCCATCTATAAAAGATATCCATTTGTAATTACTCTTTACCCATTCTTCGTCGTCGAGCTCAGCTTCCTTTATGATCCATAAGGAGGGAATTTCTACTTCGGCGGGAATGATGACTTTTGTACTATAAACCAGCATATAGGGGGTTTGCCCAGTTGATGTGCGGACTGTGGTGCGATACCCCAATAGAGCAGATGATAACTTCTCGTGCCACTATTTATGCTTCTCTATCATTTTCCTTAATATCTTCTTGATATTCGTATTGGTGACTTTTACAGCTCCATTAATTTGAGGCCTATATGCTATAGAATTCTTGTGTCTGATCTTGAAGGTTTCACACATAGCTTTCATCAAGTCGCTGTTAAGGTTGGATCCATTACCAGTAATGATCGACTCTTGAATACCAAATCGGTAAACAATGCGATCGCGAACAAAGTCTACCATGACTTTCTTAGTCACTGCTCTATAAGATGCTGCTTTGACCTACTTGGTGAAATAGTCAATTGTCACTAGGATAAACATGTGTCTATTGGAAGCGACATGCTTAATTGGTCCAATGACATCCATTGCCCAGGCGGCGAACGGCCATGGTGAGCTTGTTGTGTTGAGCTCGCTTAGAGTTACTTTTTATCATGTCTGCATGTATTTAACAACGATGGCATTTTTAGACATACTGGATGCAGACCGTTTCCATAGTCATCCAAATGTAACTAGCCTGAAGTATCTTCTTTGCTAAGACAGAACCGTTCATATGTGGACCACATGTCCCAACATAAATTTCCTCTTGGATGCTTCCTTTGCATCGACACACCTTAGTAGTCCTAAATCAGAAGTCCTTATATATAGGATTCATCCGTTGTGAAAGAATTTGTTGGACAATCTCCGAAGTGTACATTTATGGGTATGATTTGCATACTCCAGGTACTCTCCTTTTGTCAAATATTCATTGATATCGTGAAACCAAGGGTTTCTGTATGCTTCCTCTTCAACATGGGCATAGTAAGCTGGCTGATAATGGATATTTACTAGGATGGGATCAATGAAATTCTTGTCTGATGTTGTATCATAGCTCACAAGGAAGCCAATGCATTAGCGAACTCATTTTGGACTCTGGGAATATTCTGGAACTTTGTCCTCATGAACCTCTTTCTTAATTCTTGTACATGATGGAAATACGAGAGTATCTTGGAGTTTTTGGTTGCCTATTTCTCACGCACCTGATGTATGAGTAAATCTGAATCTCTAGGCACAAACAACTCTTGCACATTCATGTCAATAGCCATCTTGAGCCCTAATATGCATGCTTCATACTCGGCCATATTACTGGTGCAGGGGAACCTGAGTTTGGTAGACACCGAACAATGCTGACCAGTTTCTGACACCAAGAGTGCTCCTATGCCAACTCTTTTAAAGTTTGCTGCTCCATCAAAGAACATTCTCCAACCATCATAGGATTGTGCAATGTTGTCTCCTATGAATGATACCTCTTCATCGGGAAAATATGTTTTCGAATGTTCATATTCTCCATCAACGGGATTCTTAGTAATGTGGTCTGCAGTGCTTGTCCTTGACCACTTTCTAAGTTACGTAGACAATGTCGAACTCACTCAACAAGATTTGCCACTTGGCTAGCTTGCCACTTGGCATGGACTTCTGAAAAATGTACATAAAAGTATCCATAATTTATATGAGGTACATAATATAGGCACATAAGTAATCCCTTAACTTCTGAGCCATCCAAGTCAAAGCACAACATGTGTGCTATAAAAGAGAATATTGTGCCTCATACGGTGTGAACTTCTTGCTGAGATAATAGATGGCTTGTTCCTTTCTTCCTGTTTCATCATGTTACCCCATAGCACAATTGAAAGCTCCGTCCAACACCACAAGGTAGAGTAATAGGGGTCTACCTGGCGTTGGCAGGACCAAGACTGGTAGTGTTGACAAGTACTCTTTGATTCTGTCGAAGGCCTTTTGATAGTCGTCGGTCCATTTGGTAGCAGCTTCCTTTTTCAACATCTTAAATATTGGCTCACAGATGATTGTAGACTGTGCTATGAACCAGATGATATAGTTGAGTCTTCCCAAGAAACTCATCACTTCTTTCTTGTTCTTTGGCGGTGGTAGTTCTTCAATGGATTTGACTTTTGATGGATCACAATAAACCCAAGAAACTTCCCAGCAAGAACCCTAAATGCACATTTTGCGAGGTTTAGTTTCAGCTTGTACCTCCGTAATCTGTTAATAAACTTCCTCAGATCTTTTATGTGGTCAGCGGCTTTCTTGGATTTGATGATAACATCATCCATATATACCCCTATCTCCTTGTGGATCATATCATGTAAAATGGTAGTCATGATCCTCATGTAGGTTTCCCCTGCATTCTTTAGGATGGATGGCATCATCATGCAACAATACGTTCCATACGGTGTAATGAAAGCCGTTTTCTCAGCGTCTTCCTCATCCTTATAGATCTGATGATAACTGGTGAAGCAATTCACGAATGATTGTAACTCGTGATTGGCATAATTTTCAATCAGGATATGTGTATTTGCAAGGGGAAGTCATCTTTCGGACTGGCCCGGTTGAGATCCCGTTAGTTAACACAGACTCTTACCTTTCCGTCCTTATTTGGTATTAGTATAATGTTGGCTAGCAATGTCGAATACTCAACTACCCTGAGAACCTTAGCTTTAACTTACTTAGTGAATTCTTCCTTGATTTTCAAACTCATATCTAGCTTGAACTTTCTGAGCTTTTGATTTACTAGCGAACATGTCAAATCAGTTGACAGTTTATGGGCCACAAAAGAAGTACCTAGACCATTCATGTCATTATATGACCAGGCGAATACGCCCTCGTATTTCTTAAGAAATTTTGTGTATTACTTCTTTTCTGATGATGACATGTGAACTCTTATTCGTGTTTCCTTGACATTCAAAGTTCTCAACTTCTTTGACAATCTCCTCTGGTATGTCATCTTCTTCTGAGTCAATGTCTGTTTCTTTCGTTGTCTCATTGCATGCCACAATCATTGGGTCACCAAGATAAGTAATAGTAATGATGTGTAAGTAAAGTAATGAGAGGAAAATAATAATGAGTGTTGCTTCATAAGAAAAATTGAAATGCTTTGATAAATTTCATAACTATTTTGAACATTGAAGATATTATTACGGAAATCAAAATGAAAAATGAAATATTATCTAGTAAAATAAAAATAGTGCATGATGCTTGTTTAGCCTTGCTACCCCGTGGCTCGCCGGGCTCTAGTGGTTCTGATGGTCTAAAACTTCGAGGCCTTGCAAGCCACAAATAAGACCCTGCAGTCTGGTGGTATGTCTAAGAAAAGAGACGTGGGGGCCGTAATGGTTGCACAAAGGACCAATTCTCCCCTTAAATACCAAACCTACCCTGTACCTCCACTCATATATCAGTCAGCTCCAAACTACCAAGCACCCTCCTACCAAGCACCAACACCAACTTATCAGTCACCTCCACCTCCCACATATCAGTCTACCTCATCCAGATATTCCCAACCCGCACATGTATACCAAGCCTACAATGCCCGACCATCTCAATATCAATCACCCCCACATGCTAAAACTTTCCTAGGCCCCGACCTAATTTTTATCGGAGCTCCCCCAAAAACTACACAACCATTACCCATTGATCACCTATATGAGAGACTCAAAATCGCCGGTTATGTCACCCCCATCCTTGCTTCAACCCCTGAGAACCCTTCTCAGTAGGTTAACCCAAACAATTATTGTGAAAGGCATTATGGAATGAAAGGACTCACCATCAATGAATGTCGCTCCCTAGAAGACAAGATACAATCCTTAATTGATAACATGGTCATTGTAGCAAAGGAATCTACTCTGAATGTTCGCAAAACCCCTTACCAGATCGCAAGGGAGGGGGTGTTCACATGATTAAAATAGAAGGTGATTGGGATCCAGAGGGATCCACCGGGTTGATCGCGGAAGGCGATGATGCAAAGAAGCCAGAAGTTACTATCAACCCCATTATAGTTCAGATTCAACCGTCTGAGACACGGAGGTAGATGTGTATATCACCCTTGAGTTTGAGGGAGCATCATCAGCCAAAACACCGACACCTTCTGGAATGAAAGGACTCACCATCAATGGATGTCGCTCCCTAGAAGACAAGATACAATCCTTAATTGATAACATGGTCATTGTAGCAAAGGAATCTACTCTGAATGTTCGCAAAACCCCTTACCAGATCGCAAGGGAGGGGGTGTTCACATGATTAAAATAGAAGGTGATTGGGATCCAGAGGGATCCACCGGGTTGATCGCGGAAGGCGATGATGCAAAGAAGCCAGAAGTTACTATCAACCCCATTATAGTTCAGATTCAACCGTCTGAGACACGGAGGTAGATGTGTATATCACCCTTGAGTTTGAGGGAGCATCATCAGCCAAAACACCGACACCTTCTGGAATGAAAGGACTCACCATCAATGGATGTCGCTCCCTAGAAGACAAGATACAATCCTTAATTGATAACATGGTCATTGTAGCAAAGGAATCTACTCTGAATGTTCGCAAAACCCCTTACCAGATCGCAAGGGAGGGGGTGTTCACATGATTAAAATAGAAGGTGATTGGGATCCAGAGGGATCCACCGGGTTGATCGCGGAAGGCGATGATGCAAAGAAGCCAGAAGTTACTATCAACCCCATTATAGTTCAGATTCAACCGTCTGAGACACGGAGGTAGATGTGTATATCACCCTTGAGTTTGAGGGAGCATCATCAGCCAAAACACCGACACCTTCTGGAATGAAAGGACTCACCATCAATGGATGTCGCTCCCTAGAAGACAAGATACAATCCTTAATTGATAACATGGTCATTGTAGCAAAGGAATCTACTCTGAATGTTCGCAAAACCCCTTACCAGATCGCAAGGGAGGGGGTGTTCACATGATTAAAATAGAAGGTGATTGGGATCCAGAGGGATCCACCGGGTTGATCGCGGAAGGCGATGATGCAAAGAAGCCAGAAGTTACTATCAACCCCATTATAGTTCAGATTCAACCGTCTGAGACACGGAGGTAGATGTGTATATCACCCTTGAGTTTGAGGGAGCATCATCAGCCAAAACACCGACACCGTTTGAGGTTACAATTATACCACACAAGGAACATGTCCAATTTAAAGTAAAGGTAGCTGCACCAATTCTAGTTACAATGGCCACCATGCCGTCAAGCTATTCCTTGAGACAATGCCACCGAGGCTAGGAGTAAAGGCAAAGTCAGGTTGGAAGAAACTATTCTAGCATAAGGTATGACAAGGAATGGAAGAGTCTATACCCCAGAACACTTAGCAGAGTCGAGTAAGCAAACTTCCAACCGGCTACTCATCATTGAAACAGGTCCAGACGACATTTTGAGGGAGATACATGCCAAGGAGTATTCGGTCATTGACCAGCTAAATAAAACAGCTGCGCAGATATCTATCCTCTCATTTTTGCAGAATTCCAAGGCACACAAAAATGCTCTGTTGAAGGGGCTGAGTGAAGCATACGTTCCAAGTAACATCACTAGCGGGAAAATGGCCAATATGGTGGGACAAGTCTTGGAAAGCCATAAAATCACCTTCTATAAGTACGAGCTGCTGCCTGAACGGTTGGGTCACAACAAGGCATAGCATATCACCGTGCAATGTGAAGACTACTTCATCACTAGGATCCTGATTGATGGGAGTTCCAGCCTTAATATATGTCCGTTGACAACACTCAAGAAGCTAGGTAAAGGACTGCATGAGATAAAAGAAGGATAAATCAACGTGAAAGCTTTTGACGGGTCACATAGGTACACCATCGCTGATATTAGCCTGTGTCTGCTGATGGGACCGACTTGGTTTGAGGTTGAATTTCAAGTGATAGATGTGCCAACATCCTACAACTTGTTGTTAGGGAGCCACTGGATTCATTCCGCGGGGTTTGTGGCTTCAACACTACATCAGTCCGTGAAATTTGAATGGAATCACCAGGAAGTAATTATCCACGATGACGGCAGCAATACTATATACAATCGTCAGATCGTCCTAGTAATAGGAGGAAGAAAAAAGTTAGGTGGAGAGACCTACCATAACATCGAGCGAGTCAATGATATTGACAAGGATAAATGGTGGCACATCAAGATTGAAAGTATATTGAATTGGAGTGGGTACAAGCCTGGCAAAGGGCTCTGTAAGAACCTCCAACTGATTGTCAAACTGATAAAGCTCAAGAAGCACGACACTACTTTCGGTCTGAAATTTGAGTAAACTTGGGAAGAATTTAACAACTGGTCGCCACCATGCCGCAGTCCTTACTATCCGCTGGAACAGTCGATACCACCTTTAGAGCAGACTTTCCAATAGGCTGACATTGTTTATGGGACAAAAGAAGAGGAATCACTTGATTTAGTGAAGAACTTGTTGTTAAAAGACAATGGCATGGACTGTTGTGTTGTTTTCAAGAGGATGGGGAGGAAGGTTCTCCTATACAAGCTGTGAGTAGAGGAGCATACCTCGCCGCTTTTGATACCTTCTCCAATTCGCTCTCCTAACTTGATGATGTCGGAAAAATTATGATTTTCAATCAACATTAGTCGTTCATAATACTGTATGTCCTGGGCCTGGACAAAGAATTTGTTCATGTATTCTTCCTTTAGGGTAGGTCTGACCTAATCGGCTTCCGACCTCTAGCGAGTAGCATACTCACGAAATGTTTCTGTAGGTTTCTTCTTCAGATTCTGAATGTAGAATACATCTGGCTTATTTTTTGTGTTAAATCTGAACTTGTCCATGAAATCAGAGGCCATACCTACCCAACTTGACCATTTCTTAGGATCCTGGCTGATGTACCAAGATGGTGCATCTCCCTTCAGACTCCTCATGAATAATTTCATTTGGATCCTTTTGCCCATTCCTACCTCGACCTGTTTGTCGCATTATGTTATAGGATGGACCCTCGGATCACCTGTACCGTCTAACATATCGAACATGGGAGGTTTGTACCCCTATGGTAATTGAAAATCTAGTTGTATGGATCTTCATAATTTCACTTTTCAATGCCTTTACTTCCTCTGATACCTTGGATCTATATAGTTAGTTTCTTAAGCTCTTCCGCCAAGTTCGTGATAAGTAAATCCTTTTTCTTGGACTCATGGATGCAATATGTAGGTTGGGTGGAGAGTGTCATGGTCTCTATGTAAATGGGATTGTTTTGGTGGCCGTGTGTGTGTATGTGTAGAAGTGGTCATTGCAGAGTTTTGTGGTTCAGGGATGGGTAATGGATTGTTGTTTGGAGTGTGGCAAGTGTTGCAATGGTTCTTTGTTGGAAAAGTGGGATGATTTGGTTGCTTTTGCGGAGGTGTGGGATTTTGGCTATTAGGGAAGATGATTTCTAGGGTGCTAAGGTAGAAGAATAGGTTTTCCAGATTCCGAACTTGATCAAGCTCTTCTCGAAACATTAACCATTTTTTCTCGAATTGTGATACATTTTCATTGGGAACCCGAATACCATGGCCATCGATCGCCTCTGCTGTTGTGATCTCCTTTCTGACGTTAAAATCTTCCATTTTCCATTGTTCTTGTTCTTAACAAGACTTAGAGAAGTAGTGGGTGGAGGGCCCTTGGATCTTGTGGAACAGGATGATGTTGCCAGAGTGCACAAACTAACCTTTGGAGAGGAGAATAAAAAAACAAAAATAAAATAAAAGGTATCCATGTTAGCGAGGATCATAAAAATATGTTGCAGTATTTAAACACTTAGTGCAGGAATATAAAGAGTCCTAATTTGGGAGCTTCGTTGTGCCCGAGGTAGGACTAGTGACAAATTGATTTGGAGAACTTAGGATGCTAAATGCCTCATTTCCCAACTCGCAAAGTCCCAACAATAGGTAGGCCTTGGCTAGGTGTCCGCCTTTGGTTCTTTCGACATTTTGGCAATCTTTGATCCTCCTAAGAAACATTTTTCTCCAACTCCACTATGAATCGCTCTAAGTATCTTAGTCGCTTGTTGGCATTGACAGCCATGGCCATCCATTCCTTAATTATCTTGTGGTTGGACTCTTGTATTTCGCGGTGCTCGCTTTCGTGATCCCGGACCCTCTTGTGCAGTTGATTGTATTTGACCTGTGTCTCGGCCCTTTCATCTATGATTCTGTGACCTCGTGCAAACCCTAGCTGGCCCAGACCATCATGGTTATTTTCCAACCACCCTGAGTAGAAAGGAGCACAGCCAGGATGATACTTGTCTGGCTCGATGGTATCTCTCCCCATTATGGATCTTACAATGCCACATATTCTGAGCTTGGAATTTGTAAGGACTATCATCATCCTGGAAGTATGCTCAGAAATGACTCATTTTGTCGACCGTGGGTATAACTTGCTTTCTACCGGCTTGTGTCATAACTTAGAGAGGGACGTAAGGATATGTTCCCCTCATACCGGTTAGTATAAGACAAGGTGCATTTCTAGATATGGTGATGAATTCCTCTGTCGAAAACCACTTAAACATCCACTGGACCTGTTTTCAGTTATGTCATCCAATAGCTCTACCTATCCTTTTGCATCTTCTAGCTAAGCGAACATATTGGGCATGTAATTCATTCGCTTCAGATGATGGAAAGTGATGTGATAATCCCAGTCTCTTCGCTGAATCTCTTGTTGGTGTTCACCCCTTTGGAGATGCTCCATAAGCTAGAGTTGAAGTAATAGATTGTATCCGTCGAAATATTTTGCACCTTGTTAACACTTGTTTAAGGCTCAGTATATGTCCGCAATTATCATAAGCACAATGTTGAATGGTTGCCGGCCAATCCTTTCTATAAGGGTTTTAGTTACCATGGCTAGCATGGTGTGGATCCTTGCTTTCTTTGTTGGAAACACAATCAACCCCAGGAAGCAAAACATAAATACGAAGACCCTTCGATGGATGTTCCCTGGGTATGTGATAGAGAACTTGTCAGGATAGGTACGATCGGATTTTCTATGACCGTAACTTTCATACAGATAGTCGAAATGAATGTAGGATAATTTCAAGCATGTCAACTCTAGATTCTTCTTTAAACCCATCATCTTGAGGAAACCCCTATCCTTAGGGCTCTCTTGCATCAACAAATCCGGAGTCTCCTATATTAAACCGGCTAACCCTTTCATCTCTTCTAATAGGGATGTCATTTCAATGTCCCCAAAGAGGAATACATCCCTTTCACAATCTAAGAACAATATAGAAGTTTCTATGATCTTGTTGTTATGTTGGATCTCCAAAAAGGATGGTAGATTTCCCAAATATTTTCAGATGTGTATTTGATCACTAGATTGAAGATACTTCCACCAGCTTAACAACCATAGATGGATGTTTGTGACCATGTCGAATCTAGGGACTTTGTGTTTCATATTTCTGCTAGGAAAATAAGGTTAGGCCCTTACCCCCACTGAACTCGACTATTTAATACCAAGAATTAGCATGACGCATTTTAGGTCTCCAAAGAAATGCACAGAACGTGGTAATGTCCGTTTGGGTTTAGGAAAACCCAGTGGACTTTGAACAAGTCTATCTTAAAGGATCATTATATGGACACATAACTGACCCAGCTAGGTTTGCCCATGATGCATGCAGAGTTTGAATAGAGTAAGGTTTATATGGGATTTTAGACTGGTACCCTTGAATGGCCAACTTGAGGTAGAAGGCACAGAACCGTCGACTACACCGTTTATCGACTAGTTTTACCATAAATATGACTTTCCGAATTTAGGGGATAATAATATAGGAAGAGTGAAACCACTCATTATAAACGTTTATGTGGTATTCGTTTGTTACAAGTGGAAGATGATATTGAGCATTATTATGCAATAATTAAAAGCATGTTGCCACGTATTTGCATGTTTAAGAAAGCAGTAAATACAACAGTTTATAATAGTAAAATAGCAATAAAGAAAAGAAAAGAAAAAAATAAGGCAGTTTTGCCTTTGTGAAAGAAATTAAATGCCTAAAGGAATTTAAAAAGGTAATTGCATATAAAGGGAAAGTACAAATTCACAAGTACAATCTGAAATGGCAAAAGCGTAACTATCTCGAGTAGAGTCTCCATGTTGTCGCACCCCTTTTTTTCCTCATCGCGTCGGGAGAATCGGGTTAATGACATTTTGGGTATAAGACAACTCATTCCTTTTAAGAACTGGGTTTTGCATTTTTGAAAAACCGCCACCTAATGATTTATGGTGTATCACCTATAGGGTTTATTTCTAAGCTTGTTCTTGGGCAAATAGTTCTTTTTAATTTGGTACAGCTAATACGTAAACAGATAAGGCGCAAGTAAGAGGGGATTTTAATATTCAAATGTTGGAAAGTAAAGAAAAGTTTTAAAGAGGCAAACATTAAAAGGACAATTTTGGTAAACAAGAAGTTATAATGCTTTAAAAGGAAAAGGAAAGAAAGGGAGGGGGTCCTAGGTTTATTTATAATATTGATCACATTAATGCAATACCCAGTAATCACTCCTCAAAAGAGGGGCTAAACGTGGTATTAGTGCACCGGTCATCATATCTATATCAACTCTTCCCATCCCGTTTAATGTACTAAAGCGCGAATTGGTCTCTACCACCATTGCATGTTATTACCTGCCCCATTACTATCAGTCCCAGAGGCACTTAGGACCACTATTCCTAAAAGGGAGGGATATTAGGCTGTCTTGGAGTTTCAAAGGTGAAAAAAATCTAAGGCGACATCCAAAACATAAGGACTGCTCATCAAAGGGGAAGAACTTAAACACTGACGGCTCATATATACCTCCGCAAACAAAGCAGTCAAATAGCACGACTCAAACAACAAGAAGGGTGTTACTCTAAAAAGTACTTATGAAAAGGAGGTCATTATTGTTGAAGCATGCTTGTTCTATTACATGACTCAGTTAGGAAACATGATTAAGGCCTGACTAGTGGTTGTAGCAATTACTAATTAACATAGGCAAATTCAGTTTTGTTGTTGTTATTACATAAGGCTTGCCTAAGTGTTTAGGTGAGACCTTAGGAACATGGAATCTATAAAAGATTTAGAATGGGCAAGCAATAACGAACTAAAAAAATGGTTTGAGAGCCTATAAGAATGTTTGTTAAATTGTGTCAATAAGAGAATTGGGTTACTTAAAAATTGGTTCAGAATAGACTGATTTTAGACTAGTTTCAGATCTTGCAGATGATGGTATCCGTTGTTGCTAATTTTATCCCTATAGACATGATATCTAGGATTTCTAATTTTTACACCCTTATAGACAAGATATCTAATTGCTGATTTTAAACCCTTAGAGATACGATGTCTAAATGAATGATTTTAACCCCTATAGGCATAATATCTAGTTGAAAGATCGAAACAGTGTCACGCCCTAACCTCGGGAGGCGTGACCAGCGCTTAATCAAGTGAACCCGACTGAGCAAGCCTTACCGAACGCTTTCTACACCAACTCAATATGAAAGCAGAACTCATGCCTTTGATTAATTTGAACGATAATACACGGTGTATACCACATTACTGATTCATTTTATATCATAAATATTAGTCATTCATAAGCTAGCTTCATGGATTCTATCAGAGTAACGGCTTAAGGAGATCACAAGTTTTAGGATTACAACATATACATATAGGGGACTCCCAAAAAAAAACCATACATAACCCACACTAGTGTCTTTGGAGCCTCTAAAGATACAACAGATAAGCATGACTATGCCGACAATAAGGCCCCGACTATACCTCAAAAATGAAAAGCCGTAATAACAAAAGATACACCATGCAACCCCATGGAAGAATAAGGGGCTCACCGAGACTTCGAGTAGATGAACGCTCTGCTACACACGGTCGGCATTGTCCGCTATGGAACCACCTACAATCACAATACGAATGTAGTGCCCCCGATAAAAGGGGCGTCAGTACATTTGAATTGTACTGGTATGCATAACTAAATACCATTTTACTAGAAAGAACTGTCAAATAGAAACAAGCAATTAATACGGGAAAATCAAAGAAACAATTCATATAATTCTTCATACAATTTCTACAACACCGATTAGGGCAATTCTGTCACATGTTTACTACTGTTCTCATCACCACCGCCATCTCGAGAGGAGTCCAGTCATGACCCGACCGGCTAGGTCACCTCATTGGAGGCGTTGCTTTCAATCAATATTTCATTTCCCTTATACAGGATTCAATATCAGCACATTTTCACCATGTGTGTGGCATGGTGTCCGATCACGACCCGATCGGCTAGGTTGCCTTGCCTAGGCATTTCTCCTTATCATTGGTCAAGTCCTCCGAATCTTTATTCCACACATATCATAACAAATTTATGGGCACTTGTGGCCACCATCATCACATCATTTTCCCTTTTCAATATTAGTTTATAAGTTGTGATCATAGACGCATATATCAAAGATATTTCAAGTTGAAATCACAGGTAAGTGAGTGCGTAGCTATCATAAATAATCCTTTGTTTAATTTTTGTCTTATAGCCCAAGTATTTCAACAAATAATTATACTTTTCATAATTATGTAATTATCAAGATTGGCACATTATTCTCATTGAGGCACAACAAATGATTATACTTTTCATCATTCTCTAATTATCAAGATTGGCACGTTGTTCACATTGAGGCACATCCTTCACGAATATGTATAGATATATGTGAATCAATTAATTTCACAATAACAATAAATCCACTAGCCAATTCAACTCTTACCACACGTCCGTAAGCACCAACGAAGTTCAATTTCTAATAAAAGGGGGTTTTAGCCATACATACCTCAATAAGGTTGTTCCTTACTCTTTTCAAATTTCCGGAACACTTAGTGCTTCAATCTATTGCGCAAGTAATTTCGAATTAAAAATTGAGAATTAGAGACGAAACTGAAGTTCTAGCTTGGCTCGAGCATATCATCAAACACTAAGTTTATTGAGTCTTACCTCTTGGGATGAAGATTCAGGAGCCTTCACTTGATTTTTCTTGAATGATTTGGCCCAATCTTATGAAATAATTTGATGGGAGACTTTCCCTCTCTAAGAAACCACTTCCTCTCTCTAGAATTGCTCAGATGAATGTTCAAAATGAGCTAGAACACCAGTTATATCGATATGTAAGTCGCGTTAAAAATTAGAAAATTGGAGCCCCGAGTCAACTATGCGGTCGCATCTGCGACCACAGAATTAACATGTGGTCCGTTTAATGGACCGTAAAATGCTCCCAAAAAACTAAACATTCTGACTCGGTCTGAGATAAGAATGCGGTCTGCATTCATGTTCTGCGGTCCCAAAGTACACCGCAGAACTGACCTTCGCAAAACTCAAAGGAAAATATGTGACGACTATGCTGTCCGCATTTTTGATTATGCGACCGCATTTCTGACTTCAATGTTATCCAACATTCTGCCTCACCCTTCAGCAGGTATGCGGTCCGCATTTCAATTATGCGACCATATTCTGGACCGCATTTCTCGCATTTATTCTCCAAACTTATTCTTGAATTTTTAATGCATCATTCAATCCAAAAAGGTCCGCGATTTACTAATATCTAACACACGATCCTAACTTGGAACTACGGGATCCGGGTTTTTGAGAAGGGATTTCACGGGGCCTTACATCCTCCCCCACTTAAGATCATTCGTCCTCGAATGAGGATCAAGGTTCACTTATTAATAGTTTTAGTGCAATCTTCTTCTCTTTACAGCCCGAAACTGGTTGATAGTGTTCCAATTTAGCTAACTCCATAAATTTCCGAAAATTTTGCCAGAGTTTCCTTTATATCTAGGCCTTATCCATCCGTTAGAGAGACCCAGAAACATACCATGACACCGTAGACATATTTGTAAAGAATAGTATAACTGGCACAATATCAACAATGGGCATATAGGCAACCATATTACCAAAAGAATATGGTTATTATATGATAATTCAAACAAGTGCGGTTATTACACAAATCTAGCCAACACATATGATTTCGAAGGAGCTGAACGCATAGAAGTTATTACATAATCAATCAAACAAGTGTGGATACTTCATTTTCATTTCGTCCTCGGCTTCCCAAGTAGCTTCCTCAACGTGCTGGTTCCGCCATAATACTTTTACGAATGAAATCTCCTTATTCCTTAGTTTTCGAACTTGCCTATCAATAATGGCAACTGAGACCTCTTCGTATGATAGCCCTTCGTTTACTTCAATGGTCTCTATTAGCACAATAGAGGACGGATCCCCTACCACCTTCCTTAACATAGATACCTGGAAAACCGGGTGTACCAATGACATCTCGGGCAGCAACTCGAGCTTGTATGCCACCAGACCAACTTTCTAAATAATTCTGTATCGCCCGACGTACATTGGGCTTAACTATCCTTTCTTTCCGAATCGCAAGATACCCTTCATAGGGGAAACTTTCAACAATACCTAATCATCTTCTTTATACTCCAAATCTCTGCAGCGCACATCCGAGTAGGATTTTTGGCAACTTTGAGCAATTTTCAACCTTTCTTTAATGAGCTTAACTTCTCCATGGCCTGATGTATGAGGTCCGGCCCTATCAATTCCGCTTCACCAACCTCGAACCATCCGATGGGAGACCTACATCTTCTACCGTACAATGCTTCAAACGGTGCCATTTGAATACTAGCGTGAAAGCTGTTATTGTAAGAAAATTCTATAAGTGGCAAATGGTCATCCCAACTTCCCTTGAAGTCAATAGTATAAGCACGCAACATATCCTCAAGCATCTGAATAGTACGTTCTGCTTGCCCATCGTTCTGTGGATGAAAAGTTGTGCTAAGGTTCACTTGCGTTCCCAAATGCTGCTAAAACTTCTTCCAAAAGTTAGCTGTGAATTTAGCCCCTCGGTCTGAAATGATTGAGACTGGAGTGCCATGTAACCTAACTATTTCTTTGATATACAACTGAGCATATTGCTCCGACGTGTCGGTAGATTTAACTGGCAAGATGTGTGCTGATTTTGTGAGACGATCCACAATTACCCAAATTGAGTCGAACTTGTGCAAAGTTCGCGGCAATCCTACCACAAAGTCCATGTTAATCATCTCCCACTTCCACATTGGAATGTCTATGCATTGTGTCAACCTACCGGGCCTTTGATGTTCAGCTTTTACCTGTTGATAATTTGGACACTTTGCCACAAATTCCGCCACATCCTTCTTCATGTTGTTCCACCAATAAATTTCCTTGAGATCATGATAAATTTTTGTAGAATCTGGGTGCACGGAATACCTGGATGTGTGATCTTCTACCATGATCCTTTCCCGAAGACTGTCGATATCAGGAACGCATAGGCGGTCTTGGTACCGTAAGGTACCATCATTCATGCCCGAGGAGAAAGCTGAGGTCTTATGATTGTGAATCCCTTCTTTTAGTTGTGATAACAATGGATCACTGAATTGCTTTTATTTCACCTCTATCACAAGTGATGATTCAACCATATTTCATATAATTACCCTTTCTTCATCAGAGTCTGCCAGACGAACTCCCAAATTAGCTAGTCGGTGAACTTCCCTAGCTAACGGCCTCTGGTAGGCCCCCAAATGAGTCAAACTTCCCATATATTTTCGACTAAGTGCATCTACCACAACATTTGCCTTTCCCAAGTGGTAAAGAATATCCATATCGTAGTCTTTGAGAAACTATAACCACCTCCGTTGTCTTAGGTTCAACTTTTTATGCTTGAAGATGTATTGAAGGCTCTTATGATCGGTAAATATTTCCACATGGACCCCATACAAATAATGCCGCCAAATCTTTAGTGTAAACACAACAGCTGCTAGCTCTAAGTCATGCGTTGGATAGTTCTTCTCATGATTCTTAAGCTGCCTAGAGGCGTAGGCTATCACCTTGGCCCGCTGCATCATCACATACCCCAGCTCGACTCTTGAAGCATTGCAATACACCACAAATCCCTCGGTACCCTCTAGTACGGCTAACACGAGTGCTGTTCTTAACCTTGATTTCAATTCTTGGAAACTCTTTTCACAAGCATCAGACCATTGGAATTTAACTGCTTTCTGTGTCAATTTTGTCAAAGGAGAGGCAAGAGTAGAAAACCCCTCCACAAACCTCCTGTAATACCCAGCTAATCCCAAGAAACTACGAATCTCGGTTGGAGTAGTGGTCTAGGCCAATTCTTCACCGCCGCAACCTTCTACGGGTCAACCATAACTCCTTCCTTGGAAACAACATGACCCAAGAACGCGACAGATTCAAGCCAGAATTCACATTTTGAAAATTTTGGTTATAATTGATGTTGCTGAAGAGTCTGCAATACTGCCCTGAGATGGCCAGCATGGTCCTCCCGACTTCGGGAATATACTAGGATGTCGCCAATGAATACTATCACAAAAGAGTCTAGGAAGGGCTTGAAGACTCAATTCATAAGGTCCATAAAAGCTGCTGGGGCATTTGTTTGCCCAAAAGACATTACCATGAATTCGAAGTGCCCATACCGTGTTCTAAAGGCTATTTTTGGAATATCCTACTCCCATGTTTTCAACTGGTGATACCCGGACCGCAAGTCAATCTTTGATAAACATGCAGCGCCTTGCAATTTTTCGGACAAGTCATCTATTCTTGGCAAGGGATATTTGTTTTAGATTGTGACTTTGTTAAGTTGCGGGTAGTCAATACACATCCGCAGCGATCCATCCTTCTTTCATACAAACAATACCGGTGTGCCCCATGGTGACACACTTGGCCGTATGAAACCCTTTTCCAACAAATACTTCAATTGCTCCTTTAGTTCTTTCAATTCTGCCAGTGCCATCCTGTAAGGTGGAATCGATATAGGCTATGTGACTGGCATCACGTCAATCCCAAAATCAATCTCCCTATCTGGTGGAATCCCAGGGAGCTCATCGGGAAAGACATTTGGAAATTCATTCACAACTGGTATGGAATCAAGGTTAGGTGCCTTGGCATTAGCATCTACAACTCGAACTAGATGATAGATACATCCCTTCTTGATCATTTTCGTGGCCTTAAGGTAGGAAACAAACCGACCTCGAGGCTCTACATTATCTCCCCTCTAGTCAATGATGTGCTCATTAGGAAATTCGAGCATGATAGTTCTATTCCTACAATCAAGTTTGGCAAAGCATGAGTAAAGCAAATCTATTCCCATTATTATGTCAAAATACACCATTCCTAACTCGATAAGATCGGCCATAGTATCCCTACCATGCACCGTAACAACACAACCCCTATAAACTCGAGCAGCCAAAATTGACTCACCAAATGGGGTAGATATTGAGAATGGCTCGTGAAGCTGCTCTAGTTCTATCCCAAATACCATAGAAAAAAATGGGGTAACATATGATAAAGTGGAACCAGGGTCAATAACCATATACACATCATGAGATTGGATAGTCAGAATACCTGTAACAACATCTGGAGAAGACTTTGTAGTCTGGCGACTACTCATAGCATAAAATCAGCTGGGACCTCTCGAACTATGCGTACCACCCCTAGCTGCACCACGCTCTGCGGGAGTTCGGGCACCTTGAGCTGTGGAGGGGACTGAAGATGTGGCAACTGCTGGACTGGAGGGCTGAGCTGTACCCCTACCTGTTCCCTGACGAGACACACGACATTGTCTTTGAATATGGCCCCTCATCCCACATCCGTAACATATAGGCAGCTCCGTGTAGCATACCCCCGAGTGCATCTTCCCACACTTGGGACATGGGGATCTCTGCTGCTGATGAGATATCTCCCCTAAACGACCTCACTGGCGGAATCCCCTTTGCCCTGACCGGGCTTGAAATGACTCTACTGCTGCTGGCTGGGCCCTAATGGTAGTGCACTGGCTGAAGACTGTGCAACAGTCTGGGAAGGTCCTGATGATCCTCCCCTAAAAGCTGATCTTCCCCTACCTAGGGACTCTCGTATGTTACCCGTAGACTGGGCCTTGCTGTTACTCTCTCTCGCCATCCTATTCTTCAACTTACGATCCTCTATGGCCTGAGCAAAGGGTACAATCCTCCCGTAGTTAATGTTAGAATTCAATGTTGTTGTAGAGGCCTCATTAATAGTCAAATGATTAAGACCCTGTACAAACCGATGCACTCTAGCCTCCATAGTAGGCAACATGTGAATAGGATACTTGGACAAGAGGGCAAACTCCATCTGGTACTCCCATGCACTTCTATCACCTCGCATCAGATTTTCGAATTCTGCTGTCGGGGCTGCCCTTGTCTCAGCGGGCAAGAAATGATCAATTAAAGCATCGACAAACTCACTCTATTTCGCCAGAGGGCGCCCATCCTCTCGAGAGTTTTCCCATAACTCAAACCATGAATAGGCCGCCGCTTTCAGACGGTGGGCAGCCAACTCTACTCCCTCTATCTCAGTCACACGCATCACCCTGAGGGTCTTGTGCGTCTAATCAATAAAGTCCTGCGGGTCTTCTTCGCAGTTGGCACCCGTGAATACCGGAGGGTCTAACTGAAGTACCCTATTTACCTTGGAACTAGTAGAATACCCTAGCCGGCTGGATAAACTGGGTGCAATATTTGACCTTTGGGCATGAGATCCCACTAACTTAGCCAACATTTGAATAGCTCCCTTGAGATCCCCATCATAAATGGTAGAACCAGAAGCTTGGACTGGAGGAGGTACAGCAGCATCAACGGGAGGTATAGTAGTACCCTCCGCAGTTGTAGGGACTGAGGTAGTTTGTTATGGAGCAGGAGGATCCGACAGGGTAATAGCAGGGCGGCTAACCTCACCCGCAACATCAATTGGTGAATCATCCACTCCTGGGCTGGCATTGGCTTCCTGGCCAATTATTGCCTTCTTCTTAGGTTCCATTTACTGAAAGATTGAACAACACACCGATTATTAAGTAAACAATTTCACCGCACGATCTAGAGTATCAAAGAAGGGTATTATTCCTAAATGCCCAAACAGCCTCCAACTTATAGATGTGGTCGACTTCACACCTATAAGAAGGACTCTACTAGAAATGGCTCCAAGACATCCTAGCACACTTTCAAACCTTAGGCTCTGATGACAAGTTTGTCATGCCCCAACCTCGGGAGTCGCGACCGGTGCTCAATCAAGTGAACCCGACTGAGCAAGGCTTACCGAACGCTTTCTACCCCAACTCAATATGAATTCGGAACTCTTGCCTTTGGTTAATTAGAACGATAATACATGGTTTATACCATATTACTGGTCCATTTTATATCATAAAAATTAGTCATTCATAAGCTAGCTTCATGGATTCTATTAGAGTTACGGCTTAAGGAGATGTCACAACCCCAAACCCGGTCATGATGGCGCCCTGCCACGAGGCTGGGCAAGCCTGACCAACACCATCTCAATACAATGATTCATCCCAAACATGAAGCAATAAGGGGAACATGGCAACTTTAACAATATATTCTGAATAACTGAAAA
This sequence comes from Nicotiana glauca, assembly GCA_026770625.1. Taxonomy (NCBI): domain Eukaryota; kingdom Viridiplantae; phylum Streptophyta; class Magnoliopsida; order Solanales; family Solanaceae; genus Nicotiana; species Nicotiana glauca. The sequence goes on along the minus strand of MU681953.1, from coordinate 213,322 downwards.
GATAATTTATGAATAGAAACCACGACTGAACAAGTACTCCCAAGACTTGGGGTCACGAGTATAGAGCCTCTAACAAAACCAAGTACAAGTCTGAAAGATGAAATACAAATGTCTGAATAACAAGAAATAACTGATAAGAATAGAGCAATTGGCCCTGCGGACTCTGGCAGCTACCTCAATGCTCTGGCACCTGGATAAGCGGCAACAGCAATGCTAAACCTCGGAAGCACCTGGATCTGCACACAAGGTGCAGGGAGTATGGGGTGAGTCTACCAACTCTGCGAGTAATAAGCATGCATAAAAACCCGAAGATTGGAAATCCACAATAAAGCACAGAGTAAAGTTATCTAACATAGCTATACAGTTTAAACCTCAGAGATATGCATATAAAGCAACAATAATCAATGCATGCGATGCAATGCAATGCATGACCACTGCGGTACGTGCAGTCCGATCCATTTGGGTACCCGAGCTCACTGTGGGGGTTCAGACTCCGTAGGGGCTCCTACAGCCCAAGAGCAATATCATAGTAACATACGCTGTGGCGCACAGCCCGATCCACTATCAGTCCAGCTACATGCATACAAGCCTCACAGGCACATATATCTTACCATTTTTAGTTCAGTTTATTAGAAGAAAACATAGAATTAGGTGTCAAACCTCAATATTTACCAAATCATGTTAAACAGAGTTCTAGTGCAGGACTGATGTCATGAAAGCATGCTATAATGCATAGAAACAATGATAACGATCCTCACGGGATCCAATTAACCGGCACGCAGCCCAAATATATTCATAACCATCCAAGTAGGAGGTTTACCGACTCATCTATAGCCAACAACGCTGTATAATGTCACTCGGTCGGACTAAGCCATAGTCCCCAATCATAATCAACCCCGGACTCGCAGTAGAGTACGTGTCTTGCCTCAATACAGCGTCACAATGTGAGATACCGGGGATTCGAACCCTTGGGTCATCATCTACACCCATTACTCACCTCAAGCCGGCCGGAAACTAGCTCGAAATGCCTTTTCCCTTCAAATTCTCCTCTACGAGAGTCGAATCTGGCCAAAAAACACAACAAATATATTACAATAGGCTAATGGAACATAACCCAATCGAAAGAACTCGAAAAACATCGAAATTTGCGAAATTAGCAAAACCCGAGCCCCGGCCCCACATCTCGAAAAATTACGAAATTCACATCACCGGATTCCTCGTCTGGCCACGAGTCCGTACATATCAAATTTACCAAAATTGGAGTTCAAATAACCCCTCAAATCTCCATTTAATTCTCTTAAGTTTCAAGCCCTAAACTAACCCCTTAAATTTCAGTTCTAATCCTTGTATTTAACTTGTAAATAAGTAGAAACAACTCACCTTTGATACTTGATGAAATCCCCCTTGAAATCATCTCCAAAATCATCCAAACCAAATGAAATAAATGAAAGAAATAAACCAATTTCGTGTAATAAAGAATCTGCCCGTGCTTCGTCGAGTTGTACCTTGCACCTATGCTATACAAGTTGTACATCCTATTGCTCCAGCAGTCATTTTCCGTCGATCATAACATCTAGTACATATGTCCAACTTACGATATCATTAGTGTTCTGGAAACTAGACATGAAGGTCTACAACTTTCGTGTTTTGCACTTTTTGTGATTCCTTATAGATTACAAGATATGAGCTCCCAAAATAGCATACTAGCACCTGAAAATGCCCAGAATTTATGCAAAAACTGCTGCATTTCAGTAGCTTTTTTTTGTTTTTTCGAAAACCAAAAATGCCCGTTAGGCATCCGAAATCACCCCGAGGCCCTCGGGACCTCAACCAAAAACAAAAACTCAACCTAATACTTCATTTAAACTTGCTCGGATCATAAAAACGCTACCTTAAACATCAAAAATCACCAAAATCCTAGAATTCGATTAAACTTAAACTTAAACTTTCAAAATTCATATCCGATGCCGAAACCAACCAAACGACGTCCAAATGACGTGAAAATTTGCACACATATCCAAAATCACCTAACAGATCTAATGCAACTTTCGGAATTCCATTCCGACCCTCGTATCAAATTCTCACCAATCGACCGGATTCTTCCAAAATTCCAGCTTCACCAAACCTAGCTAACATTCCCTCCGGACCTCCGAATTCACTTTCGTTTGCACTCCTAAGTCACAAATCATCCCCCAAAACTAGTCGAGTGATCGAAAATCCGTTTCGAGCCCTCTAACTCATAAGTCAACGTGGGGTTGACTTTTCCAACTTAAGGTTTTCTTAAAGAGACTATTTGTCTCATTTCTATCCAATTTCCACCCAAACACTTCAAACTCAATAAACATGCATATTAACATACGGGGAAAAATATAACGGGGATAACGGGTCTGAAATACAATAAATGATGGGTCGGGTCATTACATCCTCCCCAACTAAAACATACGCTCGCCCTCGAGCGGGTCAAGAAACATAGCTGAAGCAGTAAACAAATGAGGATATCTGCTCCGCATCTCCTGCTCGGTCTCCCAGGTAGCCTCCTCCACGGGACGACCTCTCCACTGAACTTTCACTGATGCTATATCCTTATATCTCAATTTGCGAACCTAACGACCCAAAATCGCTACTGGCTCCACATCATAAGTCAAATCATCATCAAGTTGAATCGAGCTGAAGTCCAAAACATGGGATGGGTCCTCCACATACTTTCAAAGCATCGAAACATGAAATACCTGATGAACTCCCGACAATCTGGGTGGCAAAGCAAGCTTGTAGGCCACCTCTCCAATCTTATCAAGTATCTCAAATGGACCTATGAAACGAGGACTCAACTTCCCTTTCTTCCCGAACCTCATAACGACTTTCATAGGCGAGACCTTCAGCAAAACCTTCTCGCCAACCATGAAAGATAGATCTTGAACCCTCCGATCTGCATAACTCTTCTGACGCGACTGAGCTGTACGAAGCCGCTCCTAAATCACCTTCACCTTCTCCAAGGCATCCTGAACCACCTCTGTACCCAATAATCTGGCCTTGTCGTGCTCGAACCAACCGACCGGAGATCTACACCGTCTCCCATACAGTGCCTCATACGGAGCCATCTGAATGCTAGACTGGTAGCTGTTATTGTAAGAAAACTCTGCAATGGGCAAGGAATCCTCCCAAGAACCACCGAAATCAATAACACATGCACGCAACATATCCTCCAATATCTGAATCGTACGCTCGTACTGTCCGTCCGTCTGAGGATGAAATGCTGAACTCAACTCAACATGAGTACCCATCTCTCGATGAAAAGCCCTCCAAAACTGAGAAGAAAACTGAGTTCCTCTGTTCGATACAATAGAAACTGGAACACCATGCAACCGGAAAATCTCACGAATGAAAATTAACGCCAATCGCTCGGAAGAATAGGTAGTACACACTGGAATAAAATGAGCGGACTTGGTCAACCGATCCACAATCACCCATATTGAATCAAACTTCCTCGCTGTCCGAGGGAGACTAGTAACAAAATCCATAGTGATCCTTTCCCATTTCCACTCAGGAATAACCATTTGTTGTAGCAAACGACCAGGTCTCTGATGCTCGGACTTCACCTGCTGACAATTAAGACACCAAGCCACATCGCTTACAATATCCTTCTTCATTCTTCTCAACCAGTAGAGCTGCCTCAAATCCTGGTATCGCCCCACTGGACCCGATCTCTAAGAACCTGGTCATGAAACCTGGTCTAAGAACTAGTAAAGCTGCCTCAAATGCCGATCATGATGCTGATACTCTCTAATGCGGTAATGCAAAGAGGACAGAGAAACCACGCTAGCCAACACCCGGCTAGGCTCTGAAATATCCAACTGAACCATCCGATTAGCTAAAGACTGAACATCAACTGCAAGTGGTCGCTCCCCAACTGGAATGAATGCCAAACTGCCCATGCTAGCCGCCTTCCGACTCAAGGCATCGGCCACTACATTGGCCTTCCTCGGATGATACAGAATAGTAATATCATAGTCTTAAGTAACTCAAGCCACTTCCATTGCCTCAAATTCAAATATTTCTGCTTAAACAAGTGTTGCATGTTGCGATGATCTGTATACGCCTCACAAGATACGCCATAGAGATAGTGCCTCTAAATCTTCAAAGCATGCACAATAGTTGCCAACTCTAAGTCATGAACGAGGTAGTTCTTCTCATGTGGCTTCAACTGCCGAGAAGCATATGCAATCACTCTACCATGCTGCATAAGAACACATCCAATGCCAATCCTCGAAGCATCACAATACACCGTATAAAAACTTGAAGCTGATGGCAATACTAACACTAGAGTCGTAGTCAATGCTGACTTGAGCTTCTGAAAGATCTCTTCACACTCATCGGACCACACAAATGGAGCATTTTTCTGCGCCAATTTAGTCAATGGAGACGCAATAGATGAAAAACCCTCAACGAACCTGCGGTAGTATCCTGCCAAGCCAAGGAAACTCCAAATCTCGGTGGCCGAAGATGGCCTAGGCCAACTCTGCACTGCCTCCACTTTCTTCGGATCTACCTGAATCCCATCACTGGACACCACGTGTCCCAAGAATGCCACAGAACTAAGCCAGAATTCACATTTAGAGAACTTAGCATAAAGCTTCTCCTCTCTCAACCGCTGTAATGCAACCCTCAAATGTCGTGCGTGCTCCTCATGGCTACGCGAGTACACCGGGATATCATAAATAAACACGATCACAAACGAATCCAGATACGACCTGAACACACTATTCATCAAGTGCATGAATGCAGCTGGGGCATTAGTCAACCCAAAAGTCATAACGAGAAATTCATAATGCCCATATCTCATCCTGAAAGTTGTCTTCATAATATCAGAATCCCGAATCTTCAGCTGATGATAGCCAGAACGAAGATCAATCTTAGAGAAAACCTTAGCTCCATGGAGATGATCAAACAAGTCCTCAATACGAGGAAATGGATACTTATTCTTCACGGTCACTTTATTCAACTGCCTATAGTCAATGCACATTCTCATTGTACCATCGTTCTTCTTCACAAATAAGACTGGTGCACCCCACGATGACACACTAGGACGAATAAAACCCTTATCTAGGAGTTCCTGAAGCTACTCCTTCAATTCTTTTAACTTAGATGGTGCCATACGATAAGGAGGAATAAAAATGGGCTGAGTGCCCGGCATCAGATCAATGCCAAAATCAATATCCCTGTCCGACGGCATGCCTGGCAGGTCAGCTGGAAATACGTCCAGAAAGTCCCTCACAACAGGAACTGAGTCAAGGCTAGGAGTCTCAGCTCCAACATCTCTAACAAATGCCAAGTAAAATAAGCAACCTTTCCCAACCATCCGCTGGGCTTTTAAGAAAGAAATCACCCTGCTAGGCACATAATCAAACACGCCTCGCCACTCAATTCTGGGTTTACCAGGAATAGCCAAAGTAACTGTCTTAGCATGACAATCCAAAAGAGCATGATATGGGGACAACTAGTCCATATCTAGAATCACATCAAAATCCACCATACTCAATAATAATAAGTCAACATGGGTCTCCAAACCCCCAAATGATATCAAACAGGATCGATACACACGATCCACAATAATAGTATCACCCACAGGGGTAGATACATGCACAGGAGAGGCAAGATATCATGAACCACACCCACATGATTGGCAAAATAACAAGACAAGTAAGAATAGGTGGACCCTGGGTCAAATAAAAAAGACGCATCACTGTGGCATCGCCCCACTGGACCCGATCTCTAACAAGAAATAACTGATAAGAACAGAGCAATTGGTCCTGCGAACGCTGGCAGCTACCTCAATGCTTTGGCACCTGGATAAGCAGCAACAGCAAAGCTAAACCTCGGAAGCACCTGGATCTGCACACAAGGTGCAGGGGGTATGGGGTGAGTATACCAACTCAGCGAGTAATAAGCATGCATAAAAACCCGAAGATTGGAAATCCACAATAAAGCACAGAGTAAAGCTATCTAAAGAGCTATACAGTTTAAACCTCAGAGATATGCATATAAAGCAACAATAATCAATGCATGCGATGCAATGCAATGCATGACCACTGCGGTACATGCAGTCCGATGCATTTGGGTACCCGCGCTCACTGTGGGGGTTTAGACTCTAGAGGGTCTCCTACAGACCAAGCGCAATATCATAGTGACATATGCTGTGGTGCATAGCCCGATCCACTATCAGTCCAGCTACATGCATACAAGCCTCACAGGCACATATATCTTACCATTTTTAGTTCAGTTTATTAGAAGAAAATATAGAATTAGGTGTCAAACCTCAATATTTACCAAATCATGTTAAATAGAGTTCTAGTGCAGGACTTATGTCATGAAAGCATTCTATAATTCATAGAAACAATGATAACAATCCTCACGGGATCCAATTAACCGGCACGCAACCCAAATATATTCATAACCATCCAAGTAGGAGGTTTACCGGCTCATCTATAGCCAACAATACTGTATAATCCCACTCGGTCGGACTAAACCATAGTACCCAATCATAATGGCCCCGCACTCATAGTAGAGTACGTGTCTCGCTTCAAAACAGCGTCACAATGTGATATACCGGGGTTTCGAACACTCGGGTCATCATCTACACCCATTACTCACATCAAGGCGGCCGAAAACTAGCTCAAAATGCCTTTTCCCCTCAAATACCCCTCTACGAGCGTCGAATCTGGCCAAAAAAACAATGAATATATTACAATAGGCTAATGGAACATAACCCAATCGAAAGGACTCGAAAAACATCGAAATTCGCGAAATTAGCAAATTTACACGGGGCCCACTTCTCGAAAAATTACGAAATTCACATCACTGGATTCCTCGTCTCGCCACGAGTCCGTACATATCAAATTTACCAAAATCGGAGTTCAAATAACCCCTCAAATCTCCATTTAATTCTTTTATGTTTCAAGCCCTAAACTACCATTTTTGTCAATAAATTACTTGAGTTTTCAGTTCTAATCCTT
>MU681953.1:117467-205401 GCA_026770625.1 Nicotiana glauca | reverse complement strand
TCAACCTAATACTTCATTTAAACTTGCTCGGATCATAAAAACGCTACCTTAAACATCAAAAATCACCAAAATCCTAGAATTCGATTAAACTTAAACTTAAACTTTCAAAATTCATATCCGATGCCGAAACCAACCAAACGACGTCCAATTGGCCTGAAAATTTGCAGAATCAATATTCCGACCTTCGTATGAAATTCCATTCCGACCTTCGTATCAAATTCTCAAAAATCGACCGGATTCTTCCAAAATTCTAGCTTCACCAAACCTAGCTAACTTTCCCTCCAGACCTCCGAACTCACTTTCGTTTTTACTCCTAAGTCACAAATCATCCCCCAAAACTAGTCGAGTGATCGAAAATCTGTTCCGAGCCCTCTAACTCATAAGTCAACGTCGGGTTGACTTTTCCAACTTAAAGAGACTATTTGTCTCATTTCTATCCAATTTTCACCCAAACCACTTCAAACTCACCAAACACACATATTAACAAACAGGGAAACATATAACGGGGCTGAAATACAATAAATGACGGGTCGGGTCATTACAGGAGATCACAAGTTTTAGGAGTACAATATATACATATAGGGGACTCGCAAAAAAAACCATACATAACACATACTAGTGTCTTTGGAGCCTCTAAAGATACAACAGAGAAGCATGACTATGCCGGCAACAAGGACCCGGCAATACCTCAGAAATGAAAAGCCGTAATAGCAAAAGATACACCATTCATACCCATGGAAGAATAAGGGGCTCACCGAGACATCGAGTAGATGAACGCTCCGCTACACAAGGTCGGCATTGTCTGTTATGGAGCCACCTACAATCATAATACGAATGTAGCGCCCCCGGCAAAAGGGGCGTCGGTATATTTGAATTGTACTAGTATGCAAAACTAAATACCATTTTACTAGAAAGAACTGTCAAATAGATACAAGCAATTAATATGGGCAAATCAAAGAAGCAATTCATATAATTCTTCATACAATTTCCACAACACCGATTAGGGCAATTCTGTCACATGTTCACTACTGTTCTCAACACCACTGCCATCTCGAGAGGAGTCCGGTCATGACCCGACCGACTAGGTCACCTCATTGGAGGCGTTGCTTTCAATCAATATTTTATTTCCCTTATACGGGATTCAATATCAGCACATTTCCACCATGTGTGAGGCATGGTGTCCGATCACGACCCGATCGGCTAGGTTGCCTTGCCTAGGCATTTCTCCATTATCGTTAGTCAACTCCTCTGAATCATTACTCCACACATATCATAACAAATTTTTGGGCACTCATGGCCACCATCATCACATCATTTTCCCTTTTCAATATTAGTTTATAAGTTGTGATCATAGACGCGTATATCAAAGATATTTCAAGTTGAAATCACAGGTAAGTGAGCGCGTAGCTAGCATGAATAATATTTTGTTTCATTGTTAGCTTATGGCACAAGTATTTCAACAAATAATTATACTTTTCATCATTCTCTAATTATCAATATTCGCACGTTATTCTCATTGAGGCACAATAAATGATTATACTATTCATCATTCTTTAATTATCATGATTGGCACGTTGTTCACATTGAGGCACATCCTTCACGAATATGTATAGATATATGTAAATCAATTAATTTCACAATAACAATCAATACACTAGCCAATTCAACTCTTACCACACGTCAGTATGCACCAACGAAGCTCGATTTCTAATAAAAGGGGGTTTTAGCCATACATACCTCAATAAGGTTGTTCCTTACTCTTTTCGACTTTCCGGAACTCTTCGTGCTTCATTCTATTAAGCAAGATATTTCGAATTAAAAATTGAGAATTAGAGACGAAACTAAAGTTCTAGCTTGGCTCTAGCATATCATCAAACACTAAAGGTGCATTGTGATCTTAGGCCCCTTTTTGTGAGGAATTTCTATCATGTTAGACCCCCAATTGCCTCCTTTTTAATTTTACTACTTTCCAATACTCTATGGTGGAATGCATTCAAGATATTCCTTCTCAAACCCATGAATTACTTCCCTAATGACCCCATATGGCTAAGTATACAAATACGAGCTGAGGTGATGGAGCCTTACCTCTTGGGATGAAGATTCAGGAGCCTTCAGTTAATTTTTCTTGAATGATTTGGCCCAATATTATGAAATAATTTGATGGGAGACTTTCCATCTCTAAGAAAACTCTTCCTCTCTCTAGAATTGCTCAGATGAATGTTCAAAATGAGCTAGAACACCGGTTATATCGATATGGAAGTCGGGTTAAAAATTAGAAAATCGGAGCCCCAAGATGCGACCGCAGAATTAACATGCGGCCCGCATAATGGACTGCAGAACGCTCCCAAAAAACTAAATATTTTGACTCGGTCTGCGGTTAGAATGTGGTCCGCATTCATGTCTTGCGGTCGCAAAGTGCACCGCAAAACTGACCTACGCAAAACTCAAAGGAAAATATGCGACGAATATGCGGTCAACATTTTTTATTATGCGACCGCATTTCGACCGCACTCTGCGGCGGGTATGCGGTCCGAATTTTAATTATGCGACTGCATTCTGGACCGCATTTCTCACGTTTATTCTCAAAACTTATTCTTGAATTTTTAATGCATCATTCAATCCATAAAGGTAGGCGATTTACTAATTTTTAACACACGATCCTAACTTGGCACCACGGGATCAGGGTTTTTGAGTAGGGATTTCATGGGGCCTTACAAACAGGCAGGGTTTTCACTTGGGAATTCCTATAAGCATGATTTATATACATCAAACTGAGTTTTACATTGTGAATCTGATGCCAAATTATAACCAATTAGACCCTAAGATCATGATATCTAAATGGTTACAAATGTGCAAAATTTTAGATAATTCCTATAGGCAGGTTATCTAGATGTGAAGTCGCACATGCATGATTTAAAGTTAGTTATATAGACATAGTTTCTGAACATAAAGTTGAACATGTAAGATCCTATAGACTTGGTTTGTAAATGAAAATTGAACATGTCAAATTAAAAACAGTCCTATAGGCGTGTTTTCTACCCGTAAGAATACATAATTACCAGCCCTTTTTCACTAGACAACCTCAAGAATTTATTACAACTTATTACAAACCAGAAATTTTGAATTACATAAAAATAGAAAAAACAAAAGAAGTTACAACCAGAGAAAGCCTCATTCTTGGTTCCTCTCTATGCTATCGAATAAACTGCCTTAAGATGCCATGTTTTAAAGTTTTTCTCAGACCTGGGTCTGTCGGATATAAGGCATTTAACGCGAGTTGTTATAAGAAACCACTGATTTTTAGAAGGTAACTAATGCAGAAGTGTTTTTAAAGAAAGGGGAGGGGGCTTCAAACTTAGGACAACATTAAAAAAATGAATTTCAAAAAAAGGATCGGAGGACTATTTCAATTGTACACGCAGAAAGAGTAGTTGTTGAAATCTAGCAGAGATAGAACTTTAAAAAAGGTAAACTGCGGAGCTGATTTAAACAGCGAGTTTGGGGATTGTTTTGAAAAGGAATACATTTAGGCAGAATATTAGAGAAGCTGTGTTAGAAAAGATATGCAAATTTGAAGAACTTGATTTTTGGGACAAATGCACACTAGTTTAAAAGAGTTTTATCAAAGGTTAATGTTTTGAAAACATTAGTAAGTCAGGCATCTAACAGTCAATTAACCAATTATTACTTTTTTTAAAAAAAGACCAAACGAGTTTGATGCAAAATCCTATAGGCATGATATCTATGTTATTGATTTTACCACTAGTTAATGAACTTGTGAAAAGATGCTTGTTTAATTAATCCTAAAATGTTCCTAATGAATATGTGTATCCTATAGGCATGACATCTATTAATTTTAAGGAAATTTTTTTTATACTCATATAGGCAGGATCTCGTGATGCATAGTTACAGAATATAAGGATTAAATCCTATAAACATGCTTTCTAGGTGAGTTAAGCATTAAATCCTATAGGCATGGTCTCTATGTGATTGAATCAGTATTAGAGCTCATATAAGAAGGATTTTTAGTTTTAAAAAATAAATCCTAAGTCATGATTTCTACCATTTGGATGCAAGAAGAATAAAGACCCCTCCCACACCATTTTACTATAATCCCAGAGTTTCATACAAGATTACTACAACCCGGTGAATCAAACTAGGAATTAAAAGATACATCAAAAGCTAACAGCTTGATCCGAGGAGCATAATTCAACCTTAATGTCCAATAATATGTATTTAACCAACTTCGGGATACATATTTCCAAAGCCTTCTCTCTATCCAAGGTTTTTCAAAGTTCCAAGAAATCTCAGTGATTCCAGGCATTGCTTACACCCAGGATACCATTAGAATTACAATAGTGCAGTGTGGAAGAGCCAGCTCTCAGGCATCCATGTTCAGAGCGAGCTCAGGGGTCCCAAAACATGGCTTGCAGGAGAGGGGCAGAACTTATAGCTAGGAATAAGTGCAGACTGAAAGGGAATTATGGAGCCATGATAGGTGGTGGTAATACCTAGCCATAAAGTAGGCTGGCACACCCCTGACCATTTGTTTGGTTGTACAAGTTAGGAGCAGTCCTTTTGAAGGTCAGACCAAAGTCTCAATAGTGATTAGGACACTATCAGACCCAAGTCAGGGCTCAAGCACATAAAAGGGGAAAGGGAGTAGGAATTGATTGAGTTAGGGATTCAAAGAACCGAGTTCAGGATCATAGACAACAATATTGGAGTGCTACTATGCCTTGAACAATAACTAACATATAAAAGGGGTAAGGGGGTAAGGTAATTCATAAAGTATCAAACTAATAACAAAACAAACAATTGCACACATTATTTAAATACTGGACTGTAAAGGAAAAGGGTAAACAAATGGGTAGAATTAAGCACATTATTGTTGAGGCTTATAAACTAATTGAGACATACCAGTATAGAATAAAAAAAGTGCAAAAGAAAGCAAACACAGTCCACAGCAATGCAAGTATCAGAAAGAGAGAGAGAGTATAAGTGAAGGTGAATTGTGAACTCGGATTATTCTGTGTTCGTGTGTGTTCAAAGAGAAAGGAGGATAGTATTTATACTGTAAAAGCAGGCAGAAAAATAAGGCAAGGATTACTGTTCAGCAATAATTAGGGGAACACGTGACAATTAAAATCAAATTAGTGTCAAAGACTTCCTTTAATTAAGGAATTAAACCAAACGGTAGAATGCAAGTGTCAATCAAGGAAATAAATCATGCAAGGCTGGACATGACAAATAAGGAAAGATTTTCAACATAGTACGAGTACACCACATGTATTAGGGGTTAGGTTCATTAGACCTTAATGGAGGAAAGGTGTGCAAGAATCCCATACTAATGTAATTAAGGTAATGTGATCAAATCAACTTGAGTAGAAAGGTAGGGCCTAAATGAAAATGCTTCAAACACGTCCAAGAAACATGGGAAATCAAGACAATAAAGGAAAGAATCAACTACAAGAGTGCAATCAGAATCACACTAAGGAAAAGTTTTTGAAATATTACTCACAAGTTACAGAAAGAACTCAATATATATATAAATCAATGTATAAATAATAGGCATGTGAAGCTAAATTGTGCCAAAATAATAGCCTGTAGCAGTAACCAGAAGACATGGTAGTCATGTTTTAGTGCTTAATAATAGAGAAAAGTTCAAAAGCATGTAAAGAACTCAGGACCAAAAATACTCAAGAGAATGGAAGAAAACTAAAATTCAAAACGAGTTGCACAAACAACTTCAAAAAGATGGAATAGTCCCCAAAGAAACTGGGGTTTTCGAAAATCAAATGAATTTATAGGAGATGACCTGTCAGACAAACAAACAGGATTAGAATCTCGGATAGCCCAAAAAATTAGGGCTTTCACTCATGCTAAATCAGATATAGGAGAAGGTAAGTCAAGGGAATAATAAATAGATCCTCAAACAAAATCAGAAAATTAAGGCTTTTAACATGCTAAATCAGATAAAAATAAGGTGAATCAAACAGCCATTAACAAATAGACTAGGAAACTAAAAAAATCCCCAAGAAAATTAGGGTTTTCAACATGCAAGTTCAGATAGAAGATAGTACTGCCAAACACAGTAAAACATGCCGCGATTCAGAGAAGAGATGTTCGAAAAAAAATAACATGAAACCCTAGTTGAGAAAAATAGAGTTTCTGAAAGCAAACATTAAAGAATCTTTGAGAAAAAACGCATAGAAGGTTCACACACACATAGATCCAGAACAAATCTAAACTAAAATCGAAGTAACCTCGGATATTAGGTTTCGTAAGAAACCCAAGAGACGAGATAGGCTTTGGAAACCATTGATCTGAGCAGAGAAGTCAAAGATCAAACTCTAATGGCCATGGCTGGCCGGATAGAGGTTGAAGATGACCGGAGAAAAGCCTTCGAGCAAAGTTTGGTCGAGACCTCTTCAAGATCTGGTCATAGGACCTTAGAAACCATGGGAGGCCGGTGTAGGGCTCCGATGAGTCTGGGGAGCCATGGACTAGGGTTTCGATGGGAGGTTGCGACTAGGGTTTTGAGAGAGCTCGAGAGACGAGAGTGTTTGAGGGAGAGTGATTGGAAAAATGATATAGGGTTTGGCGGTTGTATGAAATTAAAAAGGAAAGAAGTAACGTTGGCATGTTAATTGGGATATGGGTTGGGTTGGTTCAATATGTACTGGGTGGGTAGGCATGTTAATTGGGCTGTGTAATTAGATTTCACATTGGGGCTGAATGGGGTGCCAAATACGCTAAAATTGAAATGCAATAAGTCCAAATCATAAATAGCCAATTTTTCCCTTTTAATTTTATAAAAATAGTAATACTAATTTTAAAAACAAATGAAATGTACCGGGTAAATAAGTGTTATATAAATATTAATTAAAAAAATGCTGGGATTAATTTTATAAACATAAAATATCATAAACTACAAGATAGGCTATAATTGCAATTATATGCAATTTATCTTTAAAATACCAACCAAATTTGTAAAAAATATGCAAAAATTTCTTTAATTATATTTAGGTGTAAATGTGAAAATAAAATGAATTATTAGCCAAAAATGATAATTTTAGGAATAATTATTGGATTTTGTTTTGTAAAATAGGCAATAAATTAGTTTAAAGAATCATTAAAAATGTCAAAACTCTTGGATGTTCTTCTATATGTTCCAATATTATATTTTGGAAATATTTGGGAATAAAAATAATTAGGGAAAAATTTGGTATCAACAACTACCTCTCTTTACCTAGGAAGGATGAAAGAGTTGTCGGGTAAAGATATAGTGGCCAATTTTGACCGGAAGCGCTGGTTTAGAAAGAGTTTGACCGAGCTCCAGTTTATGAGCTGCCTACATATCCCTTGTTCTATATGTCGATGGAGATTTGAAAGGATTAACATGACGCTTTGGGAAGCAAGAGGTGTTATGAAGTTGATCAGTTGCGAGAACCGGAACGAGGTCGCTCCTACTGAGACATCCGTTGCTAGGCGATGTACCTACAAGTGAGCAGTATAGGCATATATTGTGCATAAACTTAAACATGATGCAAGTTCCTGTTGGACCATGAATGTTGTCCTTGGATGGTTAGGATGACGTCCTCAGACCATGATGTCCTGGGCCATGAAGCGCGAAATTAAAGGATTCACGGTCTATAAAATGATGATCTTGGGCTGTGATAATGGTGCCTCCGAACCATGATTCCATTGAATAAAGATGTGCAAGATAGAAAGGGGGGTCCTCAGGCCGTGGCATGATGTCTCGGGAAATGAAGATGATGCCTCTGAACGATGATGCCATTGGACAGTTTGGTTATATTTCATCCCATGAACTGCAAGATTTGGCAATATTTCATACGATGTAAAAGTGTAAAGTGCGATATTTCAGCCGACGGAAATTTAAATAAAACAGGCGATGTTCCAGCCGATGGAGAATTTAAATTATAGTCTGGCGATATTTCAGCCGATGCAAAAAGTGTAAATGGTGATATTTCAGTCGATTGCAGGGCGTAAGTAAAAGTGGCGATATTTCAGCCATGCAACATGTAGGTAAATGTGGCGATATTTTAGCCATGCAAGAAATATAAGGTGGCGATATTTCAGCCATGGAAGTGGAGATAGAGCTCAACCTTAGAAGGTAGAAAACTAGCCTTATGCTGATAATGCAGGATAGAGACAACCCTTGGTCTGGGAAGGAAGAAATGTAGCATTATGCAATTTAGATAATGCAGATGGAGACAGTGCTTAGTCTCGAAAGGCATAAAGGTAGTCTTATGCAATGCAGGATAATGCAGATGGAGACAACATTTAGTCTCGAAATGCAGAAAGGTAGCGTTATTGTAAGGTCCCATAAATAATTTTTGGTCTTGAAACTTAGTAACTTGTGGTGTTTGACTGTGAATATATGTTATGAATGTGTAGAATTCTCGTCGCAGTTTAGACCCTTGGTAGTTATCTAAGCCCTTAAAAATCAAAAGAATCAATTTTCTAGAAAATTGTCATTTATGCGATCCAGATTGCGGTCGCAGATCAGCTATGCGGACCACATTCCTACCGCAGAGTGAAGCAGAGAGTTGGTCTAAGTTGATGTTAAAACTGCGGTCCATAATGCGACAGCATAATTAGTATGCGGACCGTATTTCCACCGCATAACCAGGCAGAGATGTCCAGTGATTTGGGGTCAGTTGTGCAGTCCAATATGCGAACTGCATTCCAATTATGCGGTCACATAGTGTGACCGCAGATTTTACTAGGACTTCTATTTTCGAAAATTTAAAACCCGACCCCCATTAAAATATAACACCCTAACCCCTCATTTTAACCATTTCTTTTAATAAAAAAAGAGAGAGGGAGGAGGGGTTCTTGAGATTTAAAGCAAGTATCTTCATCTCCATTTCTACAGGTAAAATCCCTACCCCATATTCATTGACTTTCAGATTTACTAAGAGTGGGAAAGTTTCATGCATTAGTTCTTGATAATAGGAGTTGAAACATCGTGCATGTTTATTAAAACCTAAAATCTAGTAAGAGTAGTTGGGAAGGAGTAAAGAATTGTGTAAAGAAGGGATGGATAACATAAATAAACTACGATAGTAATTGTGAATTTCAAATTCTAAGAAATATGTGTTAATTTGTAAACTAGATTCATGTGGCTAGATTGCTTGGTGACTGATAATAGGAGTTTAAAAAGGGAATTCGACTCCAGGTATGTATGGCTAACCTTGACTTCGTAAAATCGCCTCGTTGGTGTTCAATGTTTGGTATGTGACATTCACGTGAGTAAATTGTGAAATTCGTCTGATTTGCATGGTTGTGATTATGATATGTGGTATTAGATGAAAAACAAATGATGTAAGGAAACAGTAAGTGATGCAACTGAAATAATTGTGATATTAACATCTCTAGCTTATCGTGGGAAATTATTGTTGTAATGTGAAAGACTTGTGAATTGTGGAATATGACGAAATTATGGAAACACTTGTAAAATTTTTGTTGCTATTCCTCAAGAAGTGTTGTTGTGATCTTTGTGAATTGTTCATTGATGTTGTTGTGATTGCTTGTGAATTGAAAATGTACGGTGGGATCGGGTTGCGCGCCGCAACATGAAGTAATAAGGTGCGGGTTGGCGTGATAAGGGTGGCGGAGGTAATACGGGTGGCAGAGGTAATAAGGGTGGAAAGTGATCGAAATCACTGTTGAAATGAAAATATGAGCAAAAAAATATGAAATCTATTGATGTGAAAATGTGGAAGGGAAAAACGGGAGAGTTTGTAAAAGTTGTTTGGCTTTATTGTTCTTTCTTTATCGAATTGATTGTTGTTTCTGTTACTGTTACTTACTTGTCTATGGCTTGAGTTTACTTGGCGCAAAGTTTGTTATACATACCAGTACAATTCAAGTGTACTGACGTCCCTTTTGCCGGGGGCGCTACATTCGTGTTATGATTGTAGGTGGATCTGCAGCAGGTATTCGAGCCCATCGATCGTAGCTCCCTCTTTGCCTTCCGTCAGTTGTTTTGGTGAGCTCCATTCGTCTCGGGGCCCTACGTGTCTTAGGTCGCTTGTTTCTGTAGTTTTATTTTGCTGTTGTAAAAGGTATAGCCGGAGCCTTGATACCGACAAATATTGTAGTACTTCTTTCATCTGTAGAGGCTCCGTAGATAGGAAACGTGGGTCATGAACTTAGGTAATATGTATTTTTTATATAGGGGCAATGAAAAATGTAAACCACGCTAGTAACCATGTACCTTGTTTATGTTTTTAAATGAATTGGTGTTCTAAATTAACCATATGGTCATTTCACTTGGCTAATAAGTAATAGAAGATGTGGGGTAACACATGGGATAGGAAAGGCACCCAGGTCCGCTTGACTGGGGATACCCGGTCGAGCGCCGGTCATGTTCCTCGAGTTTGGGGGTTGACAAACTCGGTATCAGAGCCTCAAGTTTTAAGTTTCCTAGGATGTCTCAGAGCCGTGTCTAGTAGAGCCCTTCTTATCGTTGTGTTGTTGACCACATCCATAAGTAGGGGGCTGCATGGAAATTTAGGAATTTACCCTCTTCTTTGTTATTCTATATCGTGCAGTGAAGTGAAAAGCGGAGGTATTTATGTCTAACTCATGCTCTGTTCCGAAAATTTCATAAATGGCTCCTAAGAAGAGAGCTAGACTCGGCTTTGGGGCCAACGCCACTGCAAGTGTGGCCGTCAATCACGTACCTAATGCCGTGGGTGAGAGTGACTCACCGCCGTTAAATCTGCCCGGCCCATCTATTCCAGATCCAAGAACTCCTATTCCGGCTGCGGCAGAGGGTGCCACCATCCCTCCGGCCAATATTCCTGATTCTGATACAGTTCCAGCTTTCGGTCCCGAGGTTTCTGATGGGGGCCTTAGAGAAGCTATCCGTATGTTTACCCAGTTTGTGGCCGCCCAGGTCCAGAGATATCATGATGCCCCTGCACCCTCCAGCAGACAGGGAGATTCCGCCAACTCCAGATTCCACTAGTTTCTTCGGTTGGACACTCCAAAATTCTCAGGCACAGACCCAGAGACCGATTCGCAGGATTTCCTTGATGAGGTGTATAAGACCCTTCGAGTGATGAAGGATACAGAGATAGAGGGGCTAGAGTTGGCTTCATACAGGTTGAGGGGAGCAGCTCGTTCGTGGTTTGAGATATGGGAGGATTCCTGTGAGGAGGGAAGACCTCCGGCTACGTGGGATGAGTTTATAGATTCCTTTATGGACCACTTCTTGCCTGCTGAGACAATGGCAACCCATTCCACTGAGTTCGAGGTTCTCAAACAGGGCAGTATGAGTGTTTGGGAGTACCACATGGAGTTTGTGAGGTTGTCCAAGTATGCTCCTCAGTTAGTGTCGACCGTGGACCCTCGGTTCGGCGTTTCATTCAAGGACTTAGTCCTTTGGTGGTGAATGAGGCTGCAACAGCTGCCTTGCACTCAGATATGAATTATGGAATGATTGTAGAGACCACAGAGGCTAGGAAGTTGAAGATTCGGGCAGAAAAGGAGAGTAGCAGTAAGGCCCGGTCAATGGGTCACTCAGGGAGACCAGTTCCGGGAAGAGGGTCATCAGGGCCATCCCGGTCATATGCTTAGTCCTCAGCGAGTTCACCGCCATCCGTCCACATATATCAGCAGGGCATTCACTCGAGACCAGGTTTAGATAGTAGGAGGTCCCGCCAATCTGGTCGTTCAGGAGAGAGGTCTCAGTAGCAGGGTGGAACTACATGCCCCAATTGTGGGAGATTTCATATAGAGACTTGCTATTTTGATATCCCGGTATGTTATAGGTGCGGGGTGAAGGTCACATCCAGCGGGATTGTCGTATGCCTAGTCAGGGTATGGGTAGGGGATCTGCCCAGTCATCCGGTTCTTCAGTTGCTATATCATCGGTGCGTCTTCCAGCTCCAGCAGGGTGCGGTGCAGCTAGCGGTGGAGATCGTGGTAGGGGTGGACCTAGCCGGTTCTATGCTTTGAGTGGTCGCTAGAGTGTTGAGGCTTCTCCAGATATTGTTATAGGTATCTTATCTGTTCAGGTATTGATTTTTATGCTTTTATTGATCCGTGGTCCTCTTTGTCTTATGTCACCCCATTCATTGCTTCAAGTTTTGGGACAGAACCCGAACAACTTCATGAGTCGTTCTCTGTATCGACCCCGGTTGGTGATCCTATTACAGCCTCACGAGTTTATAGGAATTGTGTTGTCACGGTGTGTGGTCGTGTTACCACGGCTGATCTTATTGAGCTTCGAATGGTAGATTTTGATGTAATCATGGGGATGAACTGGCTTTATTCGTGCTTTGCCAAACTTGACTGCCTGACGATAGTCATGAGACTCGAGTTCCCTAACGAGCTGGTTATTTATTGGAAAGGAAATGGTGTGGTGCCAAAGGGTAGATGATTTGTTCGGCCAATTGTAAGGTGCAAAGTTCTTCTCAAAAGTTGATATGTGGTCTGGGTATCACCAATTGAAGATCAGAGAATAGGACATTCCTAAGACCGCCTTCAGAACCCGCTATGGTCACTTTGAATTCTTAGTCGTGTCTTTTGGGCTAACCATCACCCCGACAGCTTTCGCGGACCTTATGAATCGGGTTTTCAAGCCATTTGTAGATTCCTTTGTGATTGTTTTCATTGACAACATCCTCATTTATTTGCAAAGCATGGAGGATCATGTCATTCACCTCAGAGCAGCATTGCAAACTCTCCGTCAGCACCAAATGTATGCTAAATTTTCTAAATGTGAGTTTTGGTTGAAGTCCGTTACCTTTTTGGGTCATGTTGTTTCTAGTGAAGGGATTCAGGTAGACCCTCAGAAGATTGCAGCAGTGAAGGATTGGCCTTGCCAGAAGGATTGGAAGGATTTGTGGTTTATTGCAATGCCTCCAGGGTTGGTTTAGGATGTGTGTTGATGAAACATGGGAAGGTTATAGCATATGCTTTGAGGCAGCTCAAGAATCACGAGAATAATTATCCAACGCATGATTTGGAGCTTGCGGCAGTTGTGTTCTCAGACCGCAAGAGTCTCCAGTATTTGAAAACATGGTGCCATTATCTTTATGGGGTCCATGTGGATGTGTTCTCAGACCACAAGAATCTCCAGTATTTGTTCAACAAGAAGGAACTGAATTTAAGGCAGCGGCGGTGGTTATAATTGCTCAAGGATTATGATATAAACATTTTGTACTATCCAGGGAAGGCAAATGTGGTGGCCGATGCTCTCAGTCGGAAATCTATGGGTAGTTTGGCCTATTTGGGAGTGGATCACAAGCCCTTAGCCCGGGAGATTTACCAACTGGCCAGCTTAGGAGTTTTCTTATCGACATCAGACGAGGGGAATGTTGTGGTGCATAATAGAACAGAATCGTCTCTCTTAGCAGAGGTCAAGGAAAAACAGTTTATGGATCCAACATTGGCTCAGATGAAGGAAGCAGATTTGAAAAAGAAGACTTTGGAATTTTCACTCGGCAGCGAGGATGGTATGTTGTGGTGTCAAGGTAGGCTATGTGTCCCAGATGTGGATAAGCATCGGGAGAGGGTGATGGCGGAGGCTCATAATTCCAGGTATTCCGTGCACCCAGTTTCTACGAAAATGTATCATCGTCTCAAGGAGATTTATTGGTGGAACGGTATGAAAAGGGGCATGGCAAACTTTGTATTTAAATGTCCGAACTGTCAGCAAGTGAAGGCTTGTGGAAATACCAATGTGAAAATGGGAGATGATCAACATGGATTTCGTGGTAGGGTTACCTTAGACTCAGCACAAGTTCGACTCAGTTTCGGTAATAGTGGATCGACTCACCAAATTAGCTCACTTCCTACCAGTCAAGTCCACAGATACTGAAAAAAAATATGTTAAGTTGTATATCAGGGAGATAGTAAGGCTTCATGCAAATCCACATTCTATTATCTCGGATCGAGGGGCCCAGTTCACAGCTAATTTTTGGAAGAAATTTTAGCAAGGTTTGGGTACTCAGGTGAATCTCATAACAGCTTTCCATCCGCAGACCGACGGTCAGGCCGAGCGGACTATTCAGATGCTTGAGGATATGTTGTTAGCTTGTGTCTTGGATTTTAAAGGTAGTTGCGATGACCACTTACCACTTATAGAATTTGCTTACAATAACACCTTTCATGTGAGCATTCAGATGGTCCCGTTTGAGGCATTGTACAAAAGAAGGTGTAGGTCTCTAATTTGGTGGTTTGAAGTAGGTGAAGCAGAATTTCTAGGGCCAGATCTTGTGTACCAGGCTATGGAGAAAGTTAAAGTCATTCAGGAAAGGATGAAAACTGCTCAGATTTTCCAGAAATCCTATGCGGACGTTCGCCGAAGAGATTTGGAATTTCAAGTTGATGATTGGGTGTTCTTGAGGGTATCTCCTATGAAGAGTCATGCGATTCGGGAAGAAAGGGATGTTGAGTCCTAGGTATGACGTACCATATCGTATCACTCAACGGGTAGGGCAAGCGGCTTATAGGCTGGAATTGCCTCCTGAAATGTCATTAGTACACTCGTTGTTCCATGTGTTCATGTTGAAGAAAGTGGTTTGAGATCCATCCACCATCGTGCCAGTCGAGACTATCGAGGTTAATGAAGACTTGTCGTATGAAGAAGTTCCAATTTCCATTCTTGATCGGCAAGTCCATAAGTTGAGAAATAAGAAAGTGGCCTCTGTTAAAGTGTTATGGCGAAGTCAACAAGTTGAGGAAGCCACATGGGAAGCATAAAAAGAAATGAAGGAAAAATACCCCCATATGTTTGAGCAAGTCTAGTAGAGATCGTGCGAACTCTTATCTCTAAAACAAAACTAATACTGCGTCCAAATTGGTTCTTTCCTAAATGCTTTTCTCTTGAAATTCCCCAAGCTGTGCAAGGATTATGTGTGTTGTGATTGTCTCGAATTATGTGAACCTCCCTTTGGTAAATGGGAGTTTTATAAAGACTCATGTGATTAGTAAACAACTAATGGTGAAATAGATTGATAATGGTTTATTTATTTGCATGTAGTATGTTGAAGAAATTAAATTATGTAGGACTTATTGAGGTGACTAGTTTATGTGCAAAACGTAGCAAGGGATAGAATATGTTCAATTGTTGACGTAGTGAATTGTGTACAAGCTGTATAGATAATTGTAATTGTGTAATGGTTCTTGGGAATATGTTTCGTGGGCTCTCTGACAGGTGGATTTGTCCACATTACAAAGGAAACTCTAGAAAAAAATTTCTAGAAAATGGGAGTTAGTGAAAATTTCGAGAGTCTTCATATCATGTCTTTCAAAACCAGCTTATTTTTTTAAATACTCATTGGAGGATGAATGATTTTAAGTGGGGGAGAATGTAAGGTCCCGTAAATAATTTTTGGTCTCGGAACTTAGTAACTTGTGGTGTCGACTACGAATATATGTTAGGAATGTGTAGAATTCTCGCCGCGGTTCAGACCCTTGGTAGTGATCTAAGCCCTTAAAAATCAAAAGAATCAATTTTCCAGAAAATTGTCATTTATGCGGTCCAGAATGTGGTCGCAGATTAGCTATGCGGACCACATTCCAACCGTAGAGTGAAGCAGAGAGTTGGTCTAAGTTGATGTTAAAAATGCGGTCCATTATGCGACCACATAATTAGTATGAGGACCGCATTTCCACTGCATAACCACACATAGATGTCCAGTTATTTGGGGTCAGTTCTGCGGTCCAATATGCAGACCACATTCCAATTATGCGGTCGCATAGTGCGACCGCAGATCTTACCCGGACTTCTATTTTCGAAAATTTAAAACACGACCCCCTTTCTAATATAACACCCTAACCCTTCATTTTACCATTTTTCAGAACAAAACAAGAGAGAGGGGGGAGGGGTTGTTGAGAAAGAGTTCCTTTTTCTTCAAAATTTGTTCCTCAAATTATCTGGTCCGGGAAATTTTAAAGCAAATTTCTTCATCTTCATTTCTACAGGTAAAATCCCTACCCCATTT
This sequence comes from Nicotiana glauca, assembly GCA_026770625.1. NCBI lineage: Eukaryota > Viridiplantae > Streptophyta > Magnoliopsida > Solanales > Solanaceae > Nicotiana > Nicotiana glauca. Next base: position 189,412 of record MU681953.1, on the reverse strand, counting down.
GCATTGACTTTTAGATTTACTGAGAGGGGGAAAGTCTCATGCATTAGTTCTTGATAATAGGGGTTGAAACATCATGCATGTTTATTAAAACCTAAAATCTAGTAAGAGTAGCTGGGAAGGAATAAATAATTATGTAAAGAAGGGTTTGATAACCTAAATAAACTCGGATAGTAATTGTGAATTTCAAATTCTAAGAAATATGTGTTAATTTGAAAACTATATTGACGTGGCTAGCTCGCTTGGTGACTGATAATAGGAGTTTAAAAGGGGAATTCGACTCCAGGTATGTATGGCTAACCTTGACTTTGTAAAATCGCCTAGTTGGTGTTCAATGTTTGGTATGTGACATTCAAGTGAGTAAATTGTGAAATTCGTGTGATTTGCATGGTTGTGATTATGATATGTGGTATTAGATGAAAATAAATGACATAAGGAAACTGTAAGTGATGCAACTGAAATAATTGTGATATTAACATCTATGGCTTATCGTGGGCAAGTATTTTTGTAACGTGAAACACTTGTGAATTGTTGAATATGACGGAAATGGTATTAATGGTTGTGGAAACACTTGTAAAATTTTTGTTGCTATTCCTCAAGAAGTTTTGTTGTGATATTTGTGAATTGTTCATTGATGTTGTTGTGATTGTTTGTGAATTGAAAATGTACGGTGGGATCGGGTTGCACGCTGCAACACGAAGTAATAAGGTGCGGGTTGGGGTGATAAGGGTGGCCAAGGTAATAAGGGTGGAAAGTGATCGAAATCACTGTTGAAATGTAAATATGAGCAAAAAAATGTGAAATCTATTGATGTGAAAACGTGGAAGGGAAAAATGGGAGAGTTTGTAAAATTTGTTTGGCTTGATTGTCCTTTCTTTATGGAATTGATTGTTGTTTCTGTTACTGTTACTTACTTTTCTTTGGCTTGAGTTTACTTGGCGCAATATTTGTTATACATACTAGTACAATTCAAGTGTACTGACGTCCCTTTTGCTGGGGGCGCTACATTCGTGATATGATTGTAGGTTGATCTGCAGCAGGTATTCGAGCCCACCGATCGTAGCTCCCTCTTTGCCTTCCGTCAGTTGTTTTGGTGAGCCTCATTCATCTCGGGGCCCTACGTGGCTCAGGCCACTTTTTTCCATAGTTTTATTTTGTTGTTGTACAAGGTATACCTGGAGCCTTGTTACCGGAAAATATTATAGTACGTCTTTCATCTGTAGAGGCTCTGTAGACAGGAAACGTGGGTCATGAACTTACGTAATATGTATTTTGTATATATGGGCAATGAAAAATGTAAACCACGCTAGTGACCATGTACCTTGTTTATGTTTTGAAATGAATTGGTGTTCTAAATTAACCGTAAGGTCATTTCACTTGGCTAATAAGTAATAGAAGATGTGGGGTAATACGTAGGATAGGAAAGGCACTAAGGTCCGCTTGACTGGGGATACCCGTCGAGCGCCGGTCATGTCCATTGAGTTTGGGGCGTGACACTTATGCAATGCAGGATGATGCAGATGGAGACAACACTTAGTCTCGAAAGGTAGAAAGGTAGCCTTATGCAATTCATATAATTCAAATGGGGACAACGCTTAGTCTCGAAAGGCAGAAAAGTAGCCTTATGTAATGCAGGATGATGCAGATGGAGACAACGCTTAGTCTCGGAATGTAGAAAGGTAGCCTTATGCAATTCAGATAATGCAGATGGAGACAATGCTTAGTCTCGAAAGGCAGAAAAGTAGCCTTATGCAATGCAGGAAGTGCCGATAGTAATAAATGATTCTTCGTTGATTGTTGGTAACTGATTGTGCTACTGTGGCTGCTCGGGGATATTTCATGCGGATAGCAAATGAAAACGCACAATATGTCGTGACTCGGGTGCCTGCATCCGAAGAAAAATTGTGAGTTTTGGAAAGGAGAAAGGTTAGTTCGTTTTCCCGTGGCGTCCAGCGTTACGTATCATTTGGGGTAGCGTTGCTAAACAACAGCTACCATAGTTATGCATGATTTAACAAATATAACGTAAATAGAAAATAGTTTTATTTAGATGAACCAACGACTACAACGTAGTTCAAAACACTGCAACCTCTCTTGCTCCGGAATTTTGAGGGTCCTCCTTAAAATTTGCCCCAGTTTACTCGGCTGACACTTCTGACGGATGCGCTGAATGAATGCAAAATCAACTTCAAAATTTTAAGGGCCCTCTTTAAAATTATGCCCCAGTATATTTGACTAACATCCCGGGCGATGAGCGGCTGAAGACTGACTTCAGAATTTTGAGGGCCCTCCTCAAAATTCTGCACTAGTTCCGATGATATGGGAAAATGGACTTTTGGTTAAATTACAACCGAACCCATAGGGATGCCTACGTATCCCCTCTTAAATGGGAATCAGGTCAGGCGTAGTTCAAATTACATCATAGAGAAATCATAAGTGATTACACATAGTATCGTTTCACTGCATCTGAATTAATTGGCTTTGGCTGGACTTCTCCATCCATTTCCACAAGGATAAGGGCTCCTCCAGTTATAACCCAGTGAACCATGTATGGTCTTTGCTTGTTGGGAGAAAATTTCCCCTTGGCTTCATCTTGATGCGGTTATATTTTCTTCAACACCAGCTGCCCCGGTGTAAACTTCCTTGGCTTAACTCTCTTCTTGAAGGCTCTGTACATTCTGTTCTGATAAAACTGGCCATGGCAAACTGCATTCATTCTTTTTCCATGTATAAGGGCTAATTGCTCATAGCGTCCTTTTACGCATTCTACGTCGTCCAACTATGTTTCTTGTATGATCCTCAAGGAAGGAATTTCTACCTCGGCGGGAAAGACCACCTCTGTGCCATACATTAGCATGTAGGGAGTTGCCCCGATTGATGTGCGGGCCATGGTGCGGTATCCCAGCAAGGCAAATGCTAACTTCTCATGCCATTATTTTTGACTTTCGACCATCTTCCTTAGTATCTTTTTGATATTCTTGTTGGCCGCCTCTACAGCTCCATTCATCTGAGGCTTGTAGGCTGTAGAGTTATTGTGTTTGATCTTGAATGTCTCACACATTGCTTTCATCAAGTCGTTGTTGAGATTGTAACCATTGTCAGTGATGATTGATTCTGGCACCCCGAATCGGCAAACAATACGATCACGGACGAAGTCTACCATAACTTTCTTAGTCACTGCTTTGTAAGACGTTGCCTCAACACATTTAGTAAAATAATTGATTGTCACCAGGATAAATCTGTGCCCATTTGATGCAGCAGGCTCGATAGGTCTGATGACATACATTCCCAGGCGGAGAATAACCATGGTGAGCTTGTTGGAGTAAGCTCATTTGGAGGCACCTTTATCATATCTACATGTATCTTACAGCGATAACACTTGCGAACGTACTGGATATAGTCTGTTTCCATATTCATCCAGAAATACCCTACCCGGAGTATTTTCTTTGCTCAGACAAAACCATTCATGTACGGCCCGTAGGTCCCTGCGTGGACTTTGTCCAATAGTCTGGTTGCTTCTTTTGCTTTGACATACCTTAATAGACCCAAATCGAGAGTCCTCCTATACAGGATTCCCCCACCGTGAAAGAAGTTGTTGGATAATCTCTGAAGTGTACATTTCTGAGTGGCGTTGGCAAGTTTTGGATATTCCCTTATTGTCAAGTACCTTTTGATGTCATGGAACCATGGTTTTCCATCTGCTTCTTCCTCAACGCGAGCACAATAAGCTTCCTGATCATAAACCGTTACTGGGATGGGATCAATGAAATTCGTATCTGGATGCTGGATCATGGATGATAAAGTGGCAAATGCATCATCGAACTCGTTCTGGACCCTGGGGACATGCTGAAATTCTAACTTTGTGAATCTTTTCCTCAACTACTGTTTGTGATGCAAACAGGGAAGTTTTTGGAGTTTTTGGTTGCCCATTATTCTTGAACTTCATGTACGAGCAACTCTGAGTCCCTGATCACTAGCACCTCATAAATGTTCATGTCAATGGCCATCTTGAGTCCCAGGATGCAAGCTTCGTATTCAGCCACATTTTTTGTGCAAGGAAACTTGAGCTTGGCGGATACCGGATAATGCTGGCCAGTTTCTGGAACTAGAAATGCCTCTATGCTAACTCCTTTTAAATTTGCTGCTACGTCGAAAAACAACCTCCAACCATCGTAGGATTCTGCAATGTCTTCTCTTATAAAGACACTTCCCTGTCAGGAAAATACGTTTTCAGTGGTTCGTATTCTCATTCAATGGGATTCTCGGCAAGCTTATCTGCTATGGATTGACCCTTGACTTCTTTCTTAGTCACATAAACAATGTCAAACTCTCTCAACAAGATTTACCACTTGGCGAGGTTGCTAGTGGGCATGGGCTTCTGGAGAATATATTTCAGTGGGTCCATCCTGGATATGAGATAAGTATTGTAGGCACGGAAATAATGCCTTAATTTTTGGGCTGCTCAAGTTAGAGCATAACAGGTGCGCTCTAATATAGAATATCGGACCTCGTACGGGGTGAACTTCTTGCTGAGATAATAGATGGCTTGCTCCTTTCTCCCCGTTTCATCATGTTCTCCTATAACACAACCGAATGCTCCATCCAATACCGTAAGGTAAAGCAGTATAGGTCTTCCTGTGTTGGGAGGAACCAAGACTGGTGGCGTTGATATGTATTCCTTTATTATGTCAAAGGCCTTCTGACAATCGTTGGTCCATCTAGTAGCAACATCTTTCTTTAACATTTTAAAGATGGTTTCAAAAATGACTGTGGACTGGGCTATGAACCGACTGATATAGTTGAGTCTTCCCAATAAGATAATCACGTCCTTCTTGTTCTTTGCCGGTGGCAATTCTTGAATGGCTTTGACCTTTTATAGGTGCAATTATATCCCTCGACGGCTCACGATGAAACCCAGTAGTTTTCCGGCAGGAACCCCGAATGCACACTTAGCGTGATTTAGTTTTAGGTTATACCTTGTCAGTCTTTTGAACAACTTTCTCAGGTCTTCCATATGATCAGTGGCTTCCTTGGATTTGACGATGACGTCTTCCACATATACCTCTATCTCCTTGTATATCATTTCGTGGAAAATAGTAGTCATGGCTCTCATGTATATGGCGCCAGAATTCTTTAACCCGAACGGCATCATTTTGTAACAATACATTCCCCACAGCGTGATGAAAGTATTTTTCTCTACATCTTCCTCATCCATCGATATATAATGATACCCGGCGAAACAATCAACGAAAGACTGCAACTCATGCTTGGCATAGTTGTCGATGAGAATGTGTATGTTTGGAAAGGGGATGTCATCTTAGGGATTGGCCCGCTTGAGATCCCAGTAGTCAACACAGATTCTAACCTTCCCGTCCTTCTTTGGTACCGGCACGATGTTGGCTTTGAACCTTGGCTTTGACTTGCTTAGTAACCTCTTCTTTGATTTTCAAACTCATGTCGGGATTGAATTTCCTGAGCTTCTGTTTTACCGTCGGACAGGTTGGATATGTTGGAAGTTTGTGAGCTACAATGGACGTGCTGAGACCAGTCATATCATCATATGACCAGGCGAATATGTCCTCATATTCTTTTAAAAATTCTGTATACTCTTCCTTTTCTGATGGCGACAAGTGAACACTGATGCGAGTTTCTTTGACCTTTTCTGTATTTCCTAGATTAATGACCTCAGTTTCTTGCAGGTTGGACTTGGGCCTATTCTCAAAATTCTCAACCTCTCTGATGACCTCTTCAGGTACATCATCTTCTTCTGAGTCTATGTCCTTTTGTTGCGTTGTTTCGTTGCAAGTCACGGTCGTTGGTTCACCGTCAAAATAAGTAATAGTAATGACATATTAGATAGAGAAAATAATAAGAGCGATATATATGATAAACTGAAATACTTTGATTAAATTTGAAATTGTTTGAAACATCGAAGGTCTTTTCGAAATTAAAGACAATGCGAAAGGAAAATCAACTAGTAAAGTAAACTAAAAATGCGATACATGCTGCTTTTATTTAGCCTTGTACCCCGAAGCCCTCCGAGCCCTGACGGTACTAATTGACCAATTGCTAAGGTGGTCTCCTGTGTTCACAGCTTGTATGGAAGGGCCTTCCTCCCCCTCCTCCTAAAAAAGATTTCAACAATCTATATCATCATCCTCTAGCAAAAAATTATTTATGGCTGCCAACGTTTCATCTTCTTCAGACTCATACATAGTATCTGCTGGTTGGAAGGTCTGCTCCAGGCTAGGTAATAGAAATTCCAATGGATAGTAGGGGCCGCGCCATGGTGGCGACCAATTTTGGAGTTCCTTCAAATTATAACCATACACTAAGCCAAAGGTAGTGACATGCTTCTTCAGTGTGATGGGCTTAGTGATTCCCTGAATATTTTTACCGAGCCCTTTTCCAGGCTCGTACCCGTACCAATTCAGGATACTTTTGCTCTTGTTATCCCACCACTTGTCTTTGTCTACAGCATTGACCCTTCGATGTGGTGGTGTGTCTCTCCGCGTACTCTCCCTCTGCCCCCAATCATTGGGATAGTCTGGCGATTATATATGGGGTTACTACCATCGCCATAAATAATCACCTCTTGGTGATTCCATTCGAACAATACCGCCTGAAGCAGGGTCGATGCTATGGCTCCGGAAGCGTGGATCCAGGGGTGTCCTAACAGCAAGTTGTAGGATGCCGGGACGTCTATCACTTGGAAGTCGACGTCGAACCATGTTGGCCCCATTTGCAAGCAAAGGCTGATTTCTCCAATAGTAGATGTCTGGGACCCGTCAAAGGCTTCTACATTGATAGCCTCATCTTTGATCTCGTGTAGGCCTTTCCCCAAAGTTCTGAGAGTTACAAGCAGACAAATGTTGATGCTCGATCCCTCATCGATCAGAACCCTGGTAATGAAATAATCTTCGCATTGCACGGTGATGTGCAGTGCCTTATTATAACCACAACCCTCTGTCGGCAATTCATCTTCGTGGAAGGTTATTTTGTGGCTCTGCAGCACTTGCCCCAATATATTCACCATCTCACCACCGGTTATATTGTTGGGCACATAGGCTTCGCTCAGTATCTTCATTAAGGCATTCTTGTGAGCATTTGAACTTTGTAGAAGAGCCAGGATTGATATCTGTGCCGATGTTTTCTTCAACTGTTTAGCGACCGAGTATTCCTTAGCTTGTATTTTCCTCCAAATATCGTTGGGTCCTGTCTCAATGGGACGTCCCGGGGCTTGCTTACCGAACTCAGCTAGGTGCTCTGGGGTGTAGACCCTCCCTGTTTTAGTCATTCCTTGTGCGACAATCGTTTATCCTGTCTTTGTCTTTCCTTTCCTCATAGCTTCGACAGTGTAATCCCATTGTATGGAATTTTAGCGAAATGGTGTCATGTCAGCATTTCCACCAGAATAGGCACCCTTTGTGGTAACATAAGAACTTCAAAAGGGTGTAGGTTCCTTTGGAACCCTAAATTCAACTTCAATCGGCCCAGATGCTTTTGCAAAATGAGGCGCTTCAAATTCAAGCGGTACAAACATATTTACTTCATCATCCATGGAAGGCCGATTCTGCAAAACAATTGGGTTCAAGGTAACCGCTAGCCTTTTTGGGTCATCCCCTTCAGGGATCAAACCTTCGACCCGTTAGTGTCCCAATCATCCCCGATCTCGATCACATGGATGTCTCCAACTTTGTGGTCAAGAAAGGGGTTATTACGAACATTAGGAGTGGGCTCCTTTGGTACAATGACCTTGTTGTCGATCAGGGTCTGAATCTTATCTTTCAACTAATGTCACTCGTCAAGGGTGTATCCCTTCATGCCGGAATGATACGCACAAGTCTTGTTGGGGTTGACCCGCTGGGAGGGATTTTCTGGAGATTTGGCTGGGATGTGAGTTACATAACCAGCAACTTTAATTCTTTCATATTGCTGGTCCATTGGTTCTGCGATGGCTGTGTATTGTCTGGGAGGTTTACGGTCAAAATTTGGTCTGGGTCTTGGAAAATTTTTACGGGTGGGAAGTGATTGGTATTAAGAGGGTTGAGCGTTATAAGCTTGGTAAACAGGTGCTGGTTGAGAGTATATAGGTGAAGTGGGTTCATATGTGAGTGGTGGAGAGGGCTGGTAAACAGGAGGTGGGTAATTTGGGATATGCTGATATGTAAGTGGAGGTTATGGGTAAGTGTGGTACTTAGGTGGTGATTTGGCTCCCAGTGCGGCTATCACGGCACTTACATCTTTCTTCTTGGATGCGCTATTAGTTTTTAAAGCCTTATTGGGGGCTTGCAATGCTTCAATATTTGTAACCATACCATTCCTGATGCCCTCTTCTGTTCTTTCTCCGAGTTTGATGATATCAGAGAAGTTCTGACCCTCGATCAGTATCAACCTCTGGTAATATTGGGGATCCTGTGCTCGGACGAAGAACCTATTCATTTGCTCTTCTTCCAGGGCCGGCCTGACCTTTGCAGCTTCTGACCTTCAACGAGTAGCATACTCACGAAATGCTTCGGTGGGTTTCTTCTTCAAAATTTTTATGTAGAATACATCTTGTGCATTTTCTGTACTAAAAAAAAATATATCCATGAATTCTGATGCCATTCGTACCCGACTCGTCCATTTCTTGGGGTCTTGACTGATTTACCAGGACAATGCGTCTCCCTTCAAACTCCTTGTGAAGAGCTTCGTGCGGATTTTATCCTCTCTTCCAACCCCAACTAGCTTATCGCAATAGGTCCTTAGGTGGACTCTGGGATCTCCGGTTCCATCAAACATTTCGAAGTTGGAAGGTTTGTACCCCTCCGGAAGTTCAACATTTGGTTGAATGCACAAGTCTTCAAATTTCAACCCCTCAATGCCTTTGCTACCTTCGACACCCTGGACCCGGTTGGTTAACTTTTTGAGATAAGCTACTAAGTTCCTGATGAGGGAGTCTTTGTCATCAGACTCAGGTGCATTTGAGATCGGTTGGGTGTAGTGAGGTATGGTATCCACAAAGATAGGAGTGTTATGGGAGTGGTTGTTCATAGTGTTTGGTGGTTCGGGAATGAGCAATGAAGCATTGTTGCATGTGTAGCAAGTTTACGCGGGATCCAGTTGTATTTGTGGTTGCGGGGTGTTTTGTGGAGGTACGAGATTTTGGGTGTTGACATCAAGAGCAGCAAGAGAGAATGATAGGCTTGCGATGTTCCGAACATGGTCCAACTCTTTCTGGAATTTCAACAATTTCTGCTCAAGAGGAGCAGCAGTTCCCTTAGCAATTGGGGTACCCTGAGAAGATTCTTCCCTTTCAATCTCCTTTCTACCACTTGTTTTTTCCATTCTTCATTTGTTCTTGTTCCGGACAGGAGTCGGAGGAGGAGGAGGTGGACGACCCTTGGATCTTGTGGAATATGATGATGGTGCCATAATGCATGAACTAAACTTTGGGGAGGGGAATAAAAATAAAAGAGAAAAAAACACAAAAAGGTAACAAGTTAGTGCGGGTTATGAGGAAAGTATTGCAGTATTTAAACACATTGGGTGAGAATATAAATCGCGCCCTAATGTTGGTGCCTCGTTGTGCCCGAGGTAGGCCTAGCAACAAATAGTTTTGGAGAACTTATAATGCTAAATGCCTCATTTTATTGATAAAAAAAGACGAATCCAAAACAATCTAAATGACAGAAAGTAAACATTACTAGTGGCCATTGGTCTTATTACATCATTAAAGCAAAATAAAGGAATCCTTACTACTTGGTCCCAGAAGGACCTTCCCCAGATTCGGCATCTTTGTCTCCCTTGAACAGTTTCACCAGCTCGCGCAGTCCTAGCAGCAAATAAGCTCGGGCCAGATGTCCGCCTGCATTTTCTTTGAAGCCTCTATGATCTTGTTATTAGGCTGGTTCTCTTGAAGTGAAGGCAAATTCCCTAAGTATTTATGGATGAGTGTTTGATCAATTGAATGGAGGTCGTTCCACCAGTCCAGCAGCCTTGGATGAATGTTGGTCACCATGCCAAATCTGTGGATCTCGTGCCTCATTTTCTGCAAAATACAGTGTTAAATCACTAATTATCATAGCGAATCACTTAAGTTCTCCAAATAAATGCACAGAACGTGGAGGTGTCCGTGTGGATTCCAAGGAAACCCGGTAGACTGACTCGGCTAGGTTTGACCATGATGCATGTACGATTTAAATGGAATAAGGTTTCTATTTTGAAGTGCTAGACCGATACGCTTGAGCGGACAACTCAAGAGGGAAAGGCACGGAACCGTCGACTACACCGTTGATCGATTTTTTTTACTACAAATACGCCTTTGCAAAAATTAGGGGGTGATAGTGTTGGAAGTGTGCAACTAGTTATTATATGCGTTGTTATAGTATTTGTTTGGCACGAGTGGAATATGATGTTGAAAATGCAGTTTACAAGAATGAAACATATTGACATGTATTCTCACGTTCATACGATAAATTTATAATGATTACTCAAAAATTACAACAACGTTGATGGAAAAACGGTAAATGAAAGTAAAAAAAAACAAAAGAAACAAGTCAGTTTTAGATAAAGACATTAAATAAAGCAATAAAAGAAAGAAATAAAGTCACGTATAGAATGCAATGGTAAAAGCCTAAATAAATCATCAGCAGAGTTGCCGTGCTGTCGACGCCCCCTTTTTCCTTGCAGAATCGGGTTCACAACATTCGGGAACACAACACTTTTTCCACTTTGGGAATTGGGTTTTTGAGAGTTTGGAGAGTCGCCATCTAATTATTATAATGCATTAGGACACTTTTAGAAAAAAAGAATTGAAGATGAAAACCAGAGTTTGGGTAAGGGCTTGAAATTATCTCGAGGGAAAGGTGTTAGGCACCCCTCAAGATCCACTAATGAGGTTCCCGGTCATACTACAATTATGACTTTAGATGTAAATGTAAATAAACAAGTACGAGAAGCACTAAAGGTTAAAAGAAGTGCTGAATTTTAAAGGAGCAATTTTGGTAAAAAACGTGTAAGTAGAGGAAAAGGTCTAGTACTTAGTGCAAATAATCTAAAAGATCATGCGAGAAGCAGAAATTGAAAATGCAATAGCTTTAAAGATTCAGAAAATTTTGTTAAACTAATGAAGAAGGAGAAAGGGGTCCTAGGTTTATACATTACATGGATAATTCGCAAAACACTGGTACTTAATTGTAAGCGAAGTGTTATCGCGTAATCATCATCTCCATGTCGACCCTTCCCATCCCATTAAGGTATTAAAGCGCGGAACGGTATTGTTTACTTACCGCATGCTACTACCCATCCCAATCCTATCAGTCATGGGGTATTAGGACTTCTAATCGTAAATGGGAAAGAAAGAGATGGAGGACTTTATGGAGTTTAAAGGATAAAATTCTAATCGAGATTCAAAACAAGTAGCAAGTAAAAAGGGATGACAAATAATCATATAAGGCTCAAATTAACCCCATAAATCTAACAATCATTTAGTTTAGCAAGCCTTAATAAATACTAGTTTGGTCTTAGATGAAATTTAAGCGGTGAGCAGACTGGTCCAACACATATATTTAGACAGAAAGTCTGCATTAGGGAACTCGGATACAGTTTTCGGATATTAAAGCATTTGACGCGAGTTGTTATAAGAAAGCATTGATTTTTAGAAGGTAACTAATGCATAAGTGTTTTTAAAGAATAGGGGGGGCTGCAGACATAAGACAAGATTAAAAAAATAAATTTCAAAAAAAGGGATAGGAGGACTGTTTCAATTGTACATGCATAAAGAGTAGTTGTTGAAATCCAGAAGAGACAAAACTTTTTAAAAAAAGTAAATTGCGAAGCTGATTTAAACAACGAGTTCAGGGATTGTTTTGAAAAAGAATGCATTTTGGAAGAATATTAGAGAAGCTTTGTTAGAAAAGATATGCAAATTTGAAGAACTTGATTTTTGGGACAAATGCACACTTGTTTAAAAGAGTTTTATCAAAGGTTAAGGTTTTGAAAATGTTACTAAGCCAGGCGTCTAAGAACCAATTAACCAATTATTACTGCTTTAAATAAAAGATCAAACGAGTTGGATGCAAAATCCTATAGGCATGATATCTATGTTATTTATTTTAGCAGTTGTTAATGAACTTGTGAAAAGATGCTTATTTAATTAATCCTAAAATTTGCCTAATGAATATGCGTATCCTATAGGCATGACATCTATTAATTTTAAGAATATGAGGATTAAGTCCTATAAACATGCTTTCTAGGTGACTTAAGCGTTAAATCCTATAGGCATGGTCTCTATGTGATTGAATCGGGATTAGAGCTCCTACAGGCAGGATTTCTAGTTTGATAAATTAAATCCTAAGTCATGATTTCTACCCTTTGGATGCAAGAAGAATAAAGACCACTCCCACACCCTTTTACTATAATCCCTGAATTTCATACAAGATTATTACAACCCAATGAATCAAACTAGGAATTAAAAGATACATCAAAAGCTAACAGCTAGATCCGAGGAGCCTAATTCAACCTTAATGTCCAATAATATGTATTTAAACAACTCCGGATCCATATTTCCAAAGCATTCTCTTAATCAAAGGTGTTTCAATGTTCCAAGGAATCTCAGGGATTCCAAGCATTGCTTACACCCAAGATACCATTAGCATTAGAATAGTGCAGTGTGGAAGAGCCAGCTCTCAGGCATCCAAGTTCAGATGGAGCTCAGGGGTCCCAAAGCATGGCTTGCAAGAGAGGGGCATAATTTATAGATATTAATAATTGCATACTGAAAGGAAATTGTGGAGCCATGACAGGTGGTGGTCATACCTAGACATAAAGTAGGCTGGCACACCCCTGACCATTTGTTTGGTTGCACAAGTTAGGAGCAGACCTTTTGAAGGACAGACCAAAGTCTGGATTGTGATTAGGACACTATCAAACCCAAGTCAGTGCTCAAGCACATAAAAGGGGAAAGGGAGTCGGAATTGATTGAGTTAGGGATTCAAAGAACCTAGTTCAAGATCATAGACAACAATATTGAAGTGTTGCTATGACCTGAACAATAACTCACATATAAAAGGGGTAAGGGGGTAAGGGAATTCATAAAGTATCAAACACACAACAAAATAGACGATTGCACACATTATTTAAATACTGGACTGTAAAGGAAAAAGGGTAAACAAATGGGCAGAATTAAACACATTGTTGTTGAGGCATGTAAACTAATTCAGACATACCAGTATAGAAGCAAAAGAGTGCAGAAGAAAACAAACTCACTCAACAGCAATGCAAGGATCAGAAAGAGAGAGAGTATAAGTGAAGGTGAATAGTGAACTCAGATTATTCTGTGTTCGTGTGTGTTCAAAGAGACTGGAGGAGAGTATTTATAGTGTAAAAACATGCACAAAAATAAGTCAAGTATTGCAGTTCAACAATAATTAGGGGAACAAGTGTCAATTAATATCAAATTAGTGTCAAAGACTTCCTTTAATTAAGGAATTAAACCAAACAGTAGCATGGAAGTGTCAAACAAGGAAAGAAATCACATAGGGCTGGACATGACAAATAAGGAAAGATTTTCAGCATACTACGAGTACACCACATGTATTAGTGGTTAGTTTCATTAGACCTTAATTAAGGAAAGGTTTGCAAGAATCCCATACTAATGTACTTAAGGTAATGGGATCAAATTAGCTTAAGTAGAAAGGTAGGTTCGAAAGGAAAATACTTCAAACACGTCCAAGAAACAAGGGAAATCAAGACAATAAAGGAAAGAATCAATTACAAGAGTGCAATCAGAGTCACACTAAGGAAATTTTTTTCAAAAATTACTCACAAGTTACAGAAAGAACTCATTATATATATACATGAATGTACAAATAATAGGCATGTGAAGCTAAATTGTGGCAAAATAATAGCCTGTAGCAGTAACTAGAAAGCATGATAGTCATGTTTCAATGCTTAATAATAGAGAAAAGTTCAAAAGCATGTAAAGAACTCATGACAAAAAATAGTCAAGAGAATGGAAGCACACCACATTTCAACGAACGAGTCTCACAAACAACTTCAAAAAGATTGAATAGTCCCCAAAGAAACTGGAGTTTTCGAAAATAAAATGAATTTAGAGGAGATGAGTAGTCAGACAAACAAACAGGTTTAGAATCTCGGATAGGCCCCAAAAATTAGGATTTTCACTCATGCTAAATCAGATATAGGAGAAGGTAAGTCAAGGAAATAATAAACAGATCCTCAAACAAAATACCGAAATTTAGGCTTTTAACATGCTAAAATAGATAAAAATAAGGTGAATCAAACAACCATTAACAAACAGACCATGAAACTCAAATAAAATCCCCAAGAAAATTAGGGTTTTCAACATGCAAGTTTAGATAGAGGATAATATAGCCAAACACAGTAAACCATGTCGAGATTTATAGAAGAGATGTTCCAAATAAAATAACATGAAACCGTAGTTGAGAAAAAAAACAGTTTCTGAAAGCAAACATTAAAGAATCTTTGAGAAAAACGCATAGAAGGTTAACACACACATATATCCAGAACAGATCTAAAATAAAATCGAAGGAACCTCAGAGATTAGGGTTTCGTAAGAAACCCAAGAGACGAGATAGGCTTTGGAAACCATTGATCTGAGTAGAGAGGTCGAAGATCGAACTCGAATGGCCATTGCTAGCTGGATAGAGGTTGAAGATGACCGGAGAAAAGCCATCGAGCAAAGCTTGGTCGAGACCTCTTCAAGATCTGGTCATAGGACATTAGAGATGATAACATATAAACCATGGTAGGCCGATGTAGGGCTCCGATGAGTGTGGGGAGCCATGGATTTGGGTTTCGATCGGAGGCGGCGGCTTGTGTTTTTAGAGAGCTCGAGAGACGAGAGCGTTTGGGGGCGGCAGATTGGGAAAATGATATTGTGTTAGGCGGTTGTGTGAAATTAAAAAGGTAAGAATTGACGGTGGCCGTTGATCTAAATGATCAACGACCGAGATTTAAAGGGATATGGGTTGGGTCGGTTCAAGATGTACTGGGTCGGGTAGGCATGTTAATTGGGCTGGGTAGTTGGATTTCAAATTGGAGCTTAAATGGGGTGCCAAATTGGCTAAAATTGAAATGCAATAAGGCCAAATCGTAAATAGACAATTTTCCCCTTTTAATTTAAAAAAAAATAGTAATAATGATTTTAAAAACAAAATAAATGTACTGGGTAAAAAAATGTTATATAAAAATTAAATAAAAATGCTGCGATTAATTTTATAAACATAAAATGTCATAAATTACAAGATAGGCTATAATTGCAATTATATGCAATTTAGCTTTACAATACCAACCAAATTTGTAAAAAATATGCAAAAATTACTTTAATTATATTTAGGTGTAAAGGTTAAAATAAACTGAATTATTCACCAAAAATGATAAATTTGGAAATAATTATTGGATTTTGTTGTGTAAAATAGGAAATAAATTGGTTTAAAGAATCATTACAAATGTCAAAACTCTTGGATGTGCTTATATATGCATCAATATGCTATTTTGGAAATATTTGGGTATAAAAATACTAAGCGAAAAGTTGCGTATCAACAAATATATCAGACAATATTTAGCAAATAGTCTCAGAAACTCGAATGAACCCAAAGAAATTAGAGTTTTCAACATCAATCGAGTCTATAGATTATAAACAAGTAAATCAAACAAACACTAACAATTATTCTCAGAAACCCCAAAGAAATTAGGGTTTTTATCATGCTAAACTCAAAAAAGATTTTGAAGAAAAACCTTATCGGAAAAAGATGAAGAGACTTTTTTTTAAAGCAAAATTAAAGAGACCACGAGAAGGCGTTCAAAAACTCATACCAATCATGGATCTAATGTGAATCTGAAAGAAGTCAAAAAACTCTTAGAGATTAGGCTTGCAGAAGAACCCCAAGTGACGAGAAAGGCCTTGAAAACCATCGATCTAAACAGGAGAGCCAAAGGTCTGACCCGAATGGCCATGGCTGGCCGGAGAAAAGTTAGAGATGACCGGGGAAATTTCGTCGAACAAGGACTGGGCCAAAACCCTTCAGAGTCTGGTCATGAGACCATAGAAGCGAACGTGTAGAAGCCATGCGAGGCTTGTGAGCACGTGATTTTTGCCCTAAGCAAACTATTCCCAAAAATTCCAAATAAAATGATTTCATTATTATTTTATAATTTGTGTGAATTTTGTTGAATTTTGTGTTAATTGTTGTATTTTTATATGTGCATGATAATTCATATGAAAATACAAAAATATGCATTTGCATTTAGGATTTAATTTCATATCTTAGTTAATTAGGGGTTAAGTTGTTTTAGAACAAAACATGAAAAATAACAAAAATAGTCCATTTTATACATTTTAATTGATAATTGTTGAATTTGGCATGAGTTTATTTTTGAATAAGATTTAAACAATTTTAGTAATTAATTAGTTTAAATTTGAAATATATTAGGTCTTTAGTTTTATAAAATCAAAAAATAATAATGAATACAAAATGAAATACAAAATAAATAAAAGAAAAAAGGATGCCTATTAAAAAAACATGAATTTGGGCCATTTAAATTAATTTGGCCCAATCTTTTCCCCAAACCAGACCAAACCCACACCCTATTAACCCGGCCTGCCCTCCTCAAATTAAAACGATGTCGTTTAGGCAAGCTCAATCTCATCCCTTTATTTCTTTTGAACCAACGATCCACAACCTCCCTTGGTTAATTATTAAACTGTCAGAAATATTAATTAAATCAAAAGGCCGTCTCTCTTCCACGTATCACCTCTGAGCCTCGCCATAACCCTACCGCCGGCAAGCGTTACCTGGTCCAATGGCTCCCAAAAATACACCATGTGTTCTCCATCACCCCCACATGCCAAATCAAGGTTCCATTTTCCTCAAATCTTCTGGAAACTCGTCAAATATCAAAAATCCTAGACTGCCGCCGGTGAACACCGGTCACTCCAATGTCTCCCAAAATAACACCCAAACTCCTTTTTTCACCCTCTCTCCGAATATGTAAATGGTTTCCTTCGAATCCACTCAGAAAGTCTCGAATCTTTGTTCGAAGTTCTCCGACAATGATACGAGTTATGCCAAACGACCCCAAATTTATACCACTACACCGCCCGAGCCTTCTCTACACAACCCCTATAACAGTTTGTCTCGAATATGCCTAAAACGGTTCGAATTTGGGTTTGAAACTTTCCGGCGAACCCCTATTTCATGAAACTTCGCCGAACCAGTGTCCTGGGATCTTCCTCATATTTCTCATGATATTTTCATCATCATTGGTGTGCAAAAGACAATGAGATTGCTCGAATTCTGAACCAAATGGTGGCAACCCTCAAGCCCGTTAGTAAGTTTTCAATTAGTTTAATTTTTTTTTCTTATCTTCATATATGTTAGTTTTAGTTTAATTTGCATGTTTTGTTTTCTCTTATCATTCTGAGTTTTGTGGACTTTTCATTGATTCCATGTCTGATTGGATTACCATTTGCCTAGTTGTCTTAGTTTAATTATCAGTAGGGTTTATTAGATTAAATTCATTCCTGGTAAAATTAGTTTGATAATTAATTAATTTTGTTATACTTGAATCATTCTTTGGCGTGTGGATACTTTGAAAATATCATTTGACTAGGTTTATGGGATACATAATCATAGTTGAAATATTGGGCCAGGTTAGATTAATTTAGTAGTTTCGCATAAGTTTAAGGATAGTTCAGGTAGTTGGGAAAACTTAGGAATGTGCAGATTACATTTGAAACCTCTAGAACCTTCTAGAGAGGGGGGTAAATTAGAATTTCAGAAAGTGTGTATACTTGTTTGAGTCTCATTTCAACAAGTAAAGGGTATAATTTGAAATTAATTAAGGGAGTAAAAGAGAAAAACCAAAATTTGATCCCTTACCTTAGTTGCCTATAAAAGGACATCAATATGCCCTGTAAAACAGGTTTCAACCTCTAAAAATTCCCCCCAAAAATATATCTCTAATTTCATATCTGAATTTGAAATTCAAACACTCAAAAATCCAAAAACAATAGAAAAATCAGTAGAAAAACCAAAATCAATCCTGGTTTCATTAAAGTTCAGCTTAATTTTAGCTTTTAATATTCTAATTTTGCCGCTGGAGGTTCAGTTCATTTGTTGAATTGTTTTCGAGTGAATTGAGGTTCATACAAGCTGATTTTGGTCAAGTTTTGGTCTATTCAAGCTGATTTTGATTGGTTTTATGTTTAATTTGGTGGAAAGTTCTTCTGGTTGATTTGATATCATCCATGGGTTAAAATTTGCTGCTGTGATTTGTTACTTGCCCTGTTAACTGCTCAATCTGCTGCTAACCTTCATTTCCTCTCTGTGATTCAATTTCCAGGTACATTTATTATCCCTAATGGCATGAAGTTCATTCAATGTATATGACTCTTTGTGAAATCAAAATGAAATAGCATTCCAACCGTGTAAATCTGTCATGTTTCCTTTACTAGTTCGCATATAAATGTAGTTTTGTTTAAATGAATATGTAATGGCGTTAGATAGGAATATAATGTATAATTAGTACTATTTTGGACTGTTAAAACTGTTTTAATAGGGAATGTTTAGCTAATATTATTGTTGTTGCTTAAACTTGTAAGAAATTTGTTGTTGAATATCACTTTAATCTAGCTACATAGTTTAGTTGGATGTATTTGATTGTATATAGTTGAATATTGAAGTTGTATGTAAATTTGGAACTTCATCTAGAAACTGTTAATCTAGGTATGGTTTAGTTTGTTTAGTTTGTGGATTTAACGTATAACACTAGGAAAATACTATGAGTCTATGTCTTGGTTCGAATTCGAGTTCCGAAATATAGAATTTGCATAATCGATGTCAGTTTGAATGTGTTTGTTTAAATATTAATTAGAAACAAGTTATCATAGATTGAACTTCAGTTTAAACCAAATGAGCATGCACCTCTTTACGATTATCAGGAAATTACTTGTATTTTCGAACTTGTAGAACATGTCTGATGATTGTTAACAAAAATAATATTTTTTAAAACTCATTATTAAATATGCGAGATAGATATAATGAGTCAAATAAAATAAGTAAAAAAATAATAATAATCGCCTGATGTAATGATATAATTATAAAATTTTCTAGCATATAAAATGCATTTAAGCATGATCCAATGCTACCTAATAAGCTGAACTAGACAGTCCATTTGGGCCCGTTTTCAATAGATGCAGCCCATATCTGGGCAGCCCAATGCCAAAATGTAGGCTTTAAAGCCTTAATGAATGACTGATGTTATGCTCATATATTTCGTACGCATTTGGACCTAGGAAATGGCATGAGATTGGCCAATCTTTAATGTATGTTTGAATACAATTGCTCTTATGGTTTGCTTTCATGCACTAATAAATTCATTAGGAATATAGGGAATTAATTCATAGATATAAAATTGGGTTTTGAATTAGGTAGAGGGTTCAAGCTTAAAGGTTTTACCCTTTTGTTTGAATTCAGACTTGAATTCGAGGCTCGAATTTATATTTGTGAATTAATTAACCTTTTAGAGACAAATAATAAAAATAGAAAATTTTAGCTTGCTTTAGGATGACCTTTTAATAATAAAAATGAGACGAGCCTCGTTGAACAAAAAATACAAATTGCGGGGCACTCATTAATTACTTAACAAAAATACTTAGAAATTCGCGACGGGCCATTTAGCAAATTTCACGGCCTTCCCAAAAGATAACAACACGTTAGTCTTTTAGACGCGAATTTAATAAAACTACATTCCTAAATTCGGGTGTGCATTTCATGCGACACAAATCCAAATCCGAAAATGTTGAGTAAGAATATGTCGAGGATCCGAGGGCATTTCATGTGACGTGATCCAAAAACACGTTCTTAAACAACGCTCACTTTCTTAAATAAAAAATAATAATGGAAAAAAGCGGAAAATAACTTTCAAAATTTCACTATAGGTTTAACATGTATTAAAATAAAAATTTAGCCAAATATAACAGTTGAGCGACCGTGCTAGAGCCACGGAACTCGGGAGTGCTTAACCCCTTCCCTCGGGTTAATGGAATTCCTTACCCGGATTTCTGGTTTACGACTATTAAACAGAGTCAAACCCTTTCCTTGATTCGGGATTCAAATCGGTGACTTGGGACACCATAAATCTCCCCAGTGGCGACTCTGAATTTCTTAATAAACAAATTACGTTTCGATTGTCCTTTAATTGGAAAAACTCCTTTTTTAAATTATTATATCCTTCACGGAGTGTAGTAGAGAAAAGGGACGTGTGACAAGGCTGATACAGGTCTTAGATGATCCTGGAAAGCCATGGATTAGGGCGGCTTAAAGTGGCGATGGCTATGGTTTGTTGTAGAGAAGAGTTGAGAGAGGATAGGAATTCGGAGGCAGCGTATGGTGGGAAATGGTAGTGTTTAGGGGGATGTTTAGGATTACTTTCTGTAAGGTAGATTTCTGGCCATTGATCAAGAAGGATCAATGGATTGGATTGATCGGGTAAATGGAAGGGTTATTGTCACGACCCCAGTTCACCCTCCATGAACATGCCGTGATGGCACCTAGTTCCTACGACTAGGTAAGCCTAACAATGCGGAAGATAAATCATAATTTAGAAGAAAATAAATAAACTGAACCAGTGAAATAAAAATAGTGTTTAAGATGTCGCTTGGCACATACCATAACAATTCTCTAAACTAACAACATTTCCCAAAACCCGGAAACTCACAAATCACAAGCTAAGAGAATACATAAGAGGCTCTGACTCAAGAGTATCTATACAAAAGAGAAATACTGAAAGAACTATACTCGTTACAGAAAGCTGGAAAGGGACTCCTCGGTCTGCGGATGTAGCAGATATACCTTGAAGTCTTTACCGATACACCTCCTTCCAAGGCTGACAGAACTGAACGAGAGTACCTGTATCTGCACAACAAAAATATGCAGAAGATTAGTATGAGCACACCACGGCGGTGCCCAGTAAGTATAAAGACTAACCTCAATGGAGTAGTGACGAGGAACAGTCATGACACCTACCGGTCAATAAACAGTAAAATCATATAAATAATGGTAATGACCTATAAATATGTAAGGACTATAGGAATGACCAAGAACGCCACAACTCGTAGATAGATATAACACAACAATAAACAACAAGGATATAATAAACGATGATATAGAATGATGGAAAAAATCACAAAGCAAATACTAAGGTCATACCACAGAAAGGGGGAAAACAAGTCAATAGCTCATATCCTATAATGATGTTCACAATAGCGTTATTCAACACTTCCCACAATTTCACTGAGTCTCAGACAACACGCAACTCGTATAATATCCAACATCTGAAATCTAACAATTGGCATCTTGTGCCCTATCAATCTCATGATCATACTGACGATCAACTGGCTCACCAGGGCCACTCTCTCAACTATACGGAATAAAAGAGGGCGTACCCCCACCATTGGGAAAGTCAAGAGGGATTCACCTCAAATGGGAATGTTCAGCTACGTGTATGCTTGTGCAAGTGTTTCTAACACAAACTTCTATCAACCAACACACATGAAAAGGGAGGACGGATCGCACGTACGATATTCCCTCACAACTACCAACCAGTAACGTTCATAAAGATAAAAAGTCCATAATCACAATAGAAAACAAATAGGAATGCCTCAACAGGCCGTCACAACTCTATACAATCAGCCCCTGACATAGCCCACCTTATTTCTCCACGTGTGCAATAATAATATAATAAGTACCGCCTTATTTCACCACACGTGGATAACAAGGTCCCACCTATTCCGCCACATGCGCAACCCACATATAAGCATATAACATATCCCGCCTTATTACGTCGCATGTGCAAAACATCAATAACAACAATAGCACGGAAAAGACCTCGTGCTTCACCATATCAAAAATCGCACGGCAGAAACCTCGTGCATCCCAATATCAACAATCGCACGGTAGAAACCTCGTGCATCATAATATCAACACCCGCACGGCAGAAACCTCGTGCATCACAATATCCATACCCTCATAGCAGAAACCTCGTGCAGCACAATATCAACAACTGCACGACAGAAACCTCGTGCATCACAATATCAGCAATCGCATGGTAGAAACCTCGTGCATCACAATATTAGGTACAACACAAAATAAATGTCAATAGATATATACACGAACAAGCAAGAGAAAATCAACTCAAGAATTTCCGTTTACCAGAAGACGGTACAACTAACTACCAAGGAATAATCGTAACAAGGAAATGCTAAGCGTAATAAGAACAACTCAACAAAGAGTTAACATAAGCCACGTAAGTGTCAAATAAGGAAAATATCAACTAAACATAGGATATCTAACTTCTTTTGATTTATCCCCAAATTAATTACATGAGAGATAGGAATAATAATTTCAAATTTTAAGACCAGCAATTAGGAAGGATAACATAACTAGATAAGGGTAATTTGTCTTCAGTTAAACAAGTAAAGGCCAAGTAGGCAACAAGAATAAACCAAAAGGGCAAATAAATTCCAAGTAAGTCATGTAGAAGTAAAACTAATAACAGGTAACTCAATTGTATCAATATTATCTTCTTACTCGGTGAATGTCACAAGTCTAAGAGCCTAAAAGGGACAATTTACAACAAATAAATCCGAGCACGAACTCTTCACCTCGCGTACACGGACTACAATCAACAGGGAAGACTCCTATCCTAAGGGGAAGTCCCCCACACAACATTAGGCAAGATACTTACCTCAAAACCGGCAAAATCAACTAGCTACCACGTTCTTGCCACGAGTACTCGACTCCAAATGGCCCAAATCTATTCAATTAAATCACACATTTTTAATAATATGTCAAGCAACTGATTCTATAATTAAATTCAAAGCTAAAGCGCGAATAGGTTAATTTTCACATTTTCAGAACCCTCGTACTCTCACGAGCCTAACCATATAAAAATCTCTCAAATCGGAGGTCAAACACTCCTTCAAAATCCAACAATTCGGTCTATGAAGTTCTACCCATTTTTCTTTCAAAAACTGAAATTAAAGGATAAAATTAAGAGGAGATTCATGGAACTTGGTCTCAATTGAGTGAGAAACACTTACCCAAGTTACCCAGGTGAAAGTCCCACCAAAAATCGCCAAGAACCGAGCTCTAGATGGCAAAATATGATAAAATGAAGAAACCATCGAAATTGGGATTAAATCTGTCTGCCGAGACATTTTCTTCATAGCAATCGCGTAACAAGGATCGTGATTGCGTAGAGTAATTTGAAAAGTCCCAGAAAATTTGCATCGCGAACATGATGGGAAGAAAGAGAACATGGAGAGGAAGGAGACAGTGCATCGCGATCGCCTAACAATGAGTGCGAACGCGATTAAGAAATACCCAGGGTCCTGAGATTGCTATACGCGAACGAGTGATCTGGGATGCGATCGCGTAGTGAGGAAATTTATACCATCGCAATCGCGTAGGCTTTATGCGAATGCGAAGAAGCATTAGAAAAGCATCGCGATCGCGGGCGTACCATCGCGATCGCGGGCGTTCCATCGCGATCGCGTAGAAGAGTATCAGAAGCAGTAGTTACAACAGTCTAAAATGGAGGAAAAGGGATCTGTAGCCCACCCGAAACACCCCCGAGGCCCCTGGTACCCCGTCCAATCACACACAAAAGTCATATAACCTAACACAGACTCGCTCGAAGCTTCAAATCATATAACACAACATCAAAACGACGAATTGAACCTTAAATCAAGCTTATGAACTTTCAAATCTAACCAAACACACTTTCGATCAAATACCTATTCAAACCTCATCTGAATGACCTGAAATTTTCCATACACATCCCAAATGACATGACAGAGCTACTACAACTTTCAGAATTCCAATCTCACCCTCGGATCAAAAACTCACTATCAAACCGGAAACTTAAAAAATTCAAACTTCGGCATTTCAAGCCTAAATGAGCTACAGACTTCCAAAATACATTCCGAACATGCTCACAGTCCTGAAATCACCTAACGGAGCTAACGGAACCATCAGATTTCCATTATGAGGTTGTCTTCACGTTATTCCGAATACAGACCATTTTTCAACTCTTAAACTCTCATTTAGAGACTAACTGTCCCAAAACACTACGAATCCTAATATCGAACGTCCCGAAAAACCACAATAGCAGAAATAAACTTGGGGAAAGAAGTTGATGGGGGATCGGGACATGATTTCTAAAAATGACCGATCGGGTCGTTACAGTTATGAAGATGGTTTTGGGTAGGGTTAAATTGGAATTGGGTCAGGGTTAATAGAAATTGGACCGGGGTAATTAGGATTCAAATTGGGGTGTGATTTAGGCTATAATCAAAATAAAATGGTGCAAACATTTAAATAGCCAATTTTCCTATTGGATTTATAAAAATAATGAAACAATTTCTGTAAATGAATTAAGGGTACTAAAATGATTTATAGTACACAATTAATTATTTAAAAATATCATACCTAATTTTGTGAATATAGAACACAATTAAATTTAAAAGGGGCACATTGTGTGGGAGAACTAACCCGTAGGAATTAGTTTGTTTGTACTATTTGAACTATGTGAATGATGTGCACACCAGGTGACGAGTCAACTTATGCGCGAAAATTTGACCCACTTTGACTCATAGGTTCTTATGTTCATTATAATAAAGTTGTCTTATCATGTTAAATCCTCCATTTCTATATTTTCCCTTATGTGTGTAACTACCCGACCGGTCGTTTTGAGCCTTTGCGATTTGATCTCCAGTTCTCGAGCATGACTTGCCCCGTGTTATGTATTGTGACTGATATAGATCGTTGGTTTTGGTTTTAGGAAAATTTGGAATGAATTTGAAAGAACATCCTCAGTTGACACCTTCGAATTTAAAGGTTTGACCAAGAGTTGACTTATTCATATATGATCTTGGATCGGATTTTTAATGATTTGGTTAGCTCCGGGGGATGATTTGTCACTTAGGAGTGCGATCGGAATTGATTTTGGAGGTCCAGTGTAGAATTAAGCTTGAATTGGCGAAGTTAGTATTTTGGCGAATTCCGGTTGATAGGTGAGATTTTGGTCCGAGGGTCGGAATGGAATTTCGAGAGTTTCTGTAGCTCCGTTATGTGACTTGTGATGTGTTTGCAAACATTCAAGTCGTTCAGACGTCGTTTGGTCAGGTTTTTGATCGAATGCATATATCGGAAGTTTTTAAAGAATTTACGCTTGAATTCGATGAGAAATGATGGTTTTATAGTTGTTTGAGGTGTTTTAATGATTGGAACAAGTTTGTGTGATGTTTTGGAATGTGTCGGTTATTTTGGTTGAGGTACCGGGGTCCTCGGCTGAGTTTCGGAAGGTCAATCGGATCATTTTGTACCCTAAAGATAGCAAAAATTGTAGGCTTCAGTTGCATATATTTTGCTTATTGCGATCGCATAGGTGCACTTGCGATTGCATAGAATCTTTTGGGGAAGTCAACTTTTTGTTCTTTCCGTTCACATAAGTAGGGATGCAATCACATAGTTGGGTGAAATTACTGTTCGCGAGCGCATTGTTAAGGTCGCGTTCGCATAGAGTAAAAAGGGCCTGAGGTATTGTTTGGAATTTGTTCATCGCGAACGCAAAGCATTGTCCGCAATCGCATAGTGTAACTTTGATGTGCATTGCGTTCGGATAAGACCTATTGTGTTCGCATAGGGTTAATTCTGGGGTTGATTTTTGTGGTACGTTATCGCGAAGGTTCTCACGCGATCGCATAGAACAAATATTGCCTGGGCAGAATGTTTTAAAATCATCTTGTTCGCGAATGTGGGTTTATTTTCACCCATGGCTACTCGTTTTTGGAGATTCTTGGAGGAGAATTAAGAGGGATTCGAGTGGAATCATTTGGAGGTAAGGTTTTTTTTGTCTCAATACTCATTTTTATTGTGAAATCCACCTAGAAATATGTGGAAATTAAGCCTAAAGTTGAAGAACTAGGGCTTGAGATTTTGAAATTTGATTTGGGCATTTGATAGGCCATTTGGGCTCGGATTTGAGAGTTCTTGGTATCTATGAACTCGTGGCAAGATAAGGAATATGTGATGTTAATTTCCTGATTTTTCGATAAATGGGCCCGGGGCTCAGGTTTCCTAAATTTAGGAATTCTTGTTGTTTTTTGATTATTTTGATTGGCTTTTGTTCCCTTGGCATATTATGACAGATTCGTTGTGGTTTTGGATAGATTCGACGCGCAAGGAGGTTGATTTGCGAGGCAAGGGCATATCGAGCTAGAGATTTCCCTGGTTCGAGGTGAGTAATGATTGTAAATGATATTCTGAGGGTTTGAAACCCCTGATTGCACATCTTAGTGCTATATTGAGGTGACTTGCACGCCGGATAACGAGCGTGGGGTAGAGCACCGATGGAGATTGTGACTTGGTCCGTCCGTTTGATATTTTACAGCGTATTTGACTGAACTGTTTTGTTTATTATCATTATTTGGGCTTATTTCCATGTTTTGGGCTTAATGCCGATTGTTTGAAACTTTCAGGGATTGTTGTCAATGTTACCTTAATATTTTGATACATTATTTGAACTCAGTCCTGATAATTATATTGTTCTGCAAACTCAGCTATTTTAATTGAAACTCTAGAGACTTTAAATGATATTTTACTGTTGTTTGGGCTGAGACGTATTGTGATATTGATGCCCGAGGTGCTATGATATTCTGGATTGAGTGAGGTTTTCAAGCCTTGAGCGTGATGTGAGGAGGCTTTCAGGCCTCGAGTGATGGTGAGGAGGATTTCAGGCCTCGAGTGTGTATTGAGGAGGCTTTCAGCCCTCGAGTGTATTGTGAGGAGGCTTTAAGGCCTTGTGTGTATTGTGAGGAGGCTTTCAGGCCTCAAGTGTGATGTGAGAAGGCTTTAAGGACTTATGTTATATGCCAAGAGGTGGCTTGATATTGCCCTTGGGCCGTAAGGGGCCCCTCCGGAGTCTGCACCCCCACAGTGAGCGCGAGTACCCATGTGATATGAGAGTGAGCTCGAGGGGCTGATACTATGCTGAGTGACTGATACTGAGCCTGAGGGGTTGATACTATTATGAGAGTATCTTGAGAGTGAGCCCGATGGACTGGCACTACTTGAGACATTGCCCGAGGGGCAAACTTTTATGTGCTCATTTGCATCTTTACTTGTCTTTTACCTGACATACATTTGTATTTGTCCCGAGGGTGAATGTTTGTGCTTATCGGCACTAACACGTTGAAATCATTTCATAACTGTTGAAAAGATCATTTTCAAAGAGATTTAAACTGAGCCAATAATATTTCTAAGGATTTCACCGCTTTACTGTTTTTCTCAAGGATTGTACCCTGCTTCCATATAGTATGATGGTTTGCTTTACGTGATTTATTACTGCTCAGTTGTTATTTACTTTCGTTGCTCACTAAGTTGGAGTACTCACTTTACTCCATGCACCTCACGTGCAGTTGTAGGTATTTATTCACCTGGTAGCGGGTATTGGCCGCATGGAGGCAGAGTTTTAGAGGTTTAGCGAGGTGACTGTCAGCATTCACAACACCACTGTCTTTCTATGTTATTCATTATTCGGGTTGTGTATATATACTAGAACTTATAGTTGATTTACATTCTTATAGATGCTCATTACTTATGACACCCCGATTAGGGTTGTGTTAGGTTGTATTTTTCGTTAATTAATATTATTAAGCCATATCTAAGTTGTCTATTCATGTTTACTAGGTCTTATGAGTCATGAGCAGGTTTAGTAGAATCTCGCAGAGCGGTACGTGGATGCCTGTATTTCTCCTTGAGAGGCTGCAGAACCTTTAGGAAAAATTCACATGCATGAAATTCTTATCGTGCGTCCTTGATTCAGCTTGAAAAGAATCTCTTGAAATTTCTTCCACGCATTTGTATGCGCACAGGAGCACTCGGTATCAGATGTGCTTTTATAGCTTGTGATTCCCTGATCGAGGGTGAGAGGTAATCTTTGTTAGTATGTTGGGCCAGTTTGGAGGACTTGAGGTCGGATATTTGCCTATGGCTTGAGCACCGAGGTGTTGATTGTGTGAGTAAGTATTTTCAAATTATGTGTTCAGTATGGTCCCTATTAGCGTGAATGGTGGTTGGATAGCCATGTGATGAGTATAACAGTACTGTGAGATGTATCTATATTACCTGGAAGTGACGAGGAGGGTCTGCTGGGTGATAAATGAACTATTAGGTGTATGATTTCCATTGTGATTGGATGAGTAGCTCCGAGTATGGGCGCATGAAGAATCTTTTCGTGTCTCCTAGTGAGGTGTGAAGTAAATTTCATGTTGCGGTATGAGTTTAGACTCAGGAAGACTAAGTAACTATGTAATTTGTATGGGGGTGGAAGGTATACAGAGATGTTATAATAAGGCGAAGCGTGTGGGTTATCTCCTGCGCAGTGCTTAAAAGTGGTGTGATCCTTATGTGTGTGCTAGAAGATCTCATGTGTAATGGAAAGGTACGTGTTGAAATTTGAAATTTGGATATGCTTAAGTGAGTGGGCTTAACTATTGCGGGAATGAATCCGAGATTTGTAGAAGACTTGCAGGACTAATGAGCTGTGTTTTTACAACTTATAAATGATCTGAGTTTAATCTCACTATGGTATTGTGGCATCAATAGAGTAAAAATGATATGAGTTATTGAGCGTATATGGACCTATGGCTTCGAGCCAAGTGGGGTAGTGAGCTGTGAGCAGTTGATTGTGTGGTTAGGTGCTATGTTGATTCCAGTTTGGGGCATGCGAGTGAATTATCTATGGCTAGAATAAATGAAAGGTTTGACAAATGTTACATTATGCTTCATGGGCAGAGAGAATCACAGGATGTCTTAAGTTGTGGATGGTAAAGAATGCTTGGTGTATAGAGTAGGAAGTTGCTTGGTTGCACTGGGATGAGGATTTTATTTTACGGTATCAGAGTGCCAATGAGGCACGGGTGGTTCTTTTCATTAGGTCAGTAAGTTGCAGTTTGACTAAGAGTGGATGACTTTCAAGGATGACTCGAATATGTTCAAGACCTTTCAGGGAACAATCGGGTATTTGAAAGTTGCATGTGTGGTTAGAAATTGTGTTTTCATTGGAAGAGGTTCATATTTGGTGTATTTATATGTTAATAGTTATGGGACTCTATGTATCAGTATCAGGAAAGTAGAGGTAACAGAGTTGGATTCGCAGGAAGTTCTTCAGAGTAAAGTATTTGAGGGCGTGATGTATTTGGGAACATTTAAGCGAGTATTCAGCGGCATATGGGTCTTGGACAGCATGAGGTATGCTTGGGTCTCGTGAGGTAAATCTGGGTTGAGGAATTATGGTAATACAACAAAAGGGAATATTAAGTTAAGAAGGAAAGAGAAGGCAATTCAGATAGATGAAGTAGCTTGATAGTAGATCGAATCTGTATAGTAACAGTGTGATCCATTTTGTGTATGTGTACGAGGTAATGGGTTCTTACATGTATTTTGGAGAAATTCTCATAGGTTGATGTCTTTCTTAGCTTAGTCTAGTTATAAGGATTCAGTCCTAGCAGTTTAAATTATGCAAACGGAATTGAGAGAGTTTTGGTTGATTTCTACCGTGATTGAAGGGGTGCATTTTCTACGAGCATGAGCAGCATGGGAAGTGCAATGATTTTTCTTCTAGATGAGATTAATGGAAGTTCTGGACTAGTTAAATGCGTATATTTCTGTGGCTCGAAAGGGAGACAGAAGTTTTCCTATTATCCTTGGGTGGTATGGTATATGCGGTGTGTTGTGGAGGACCGAGATTTGTGGGTATGAGGTTTCAGTTCTGGAAGGAAGTTCATAAACTCTGAGGCAAAGGTAGTCTCAGATAATCAGGAAAATTGTACCGCTAACTGGAAGTGAATTGACGTGAGTATATGTCTTAGAAAAAGGGGTAATGTGATAAGATTGATGATATTTGAGAGTATTGCGGCACTTTCTTGTTGGACCGATTGTTGATATTCAAGTTTGCTTTATGGCATAGAAGAATTTTAGAATATCTTTCGTTGAAATGAATGGATACCTGAGGTGTGATGTGTATTCGGATGGTGGAATTTGGGATCAGGAAGGGTGACCTATGTGCTACACGGAATTGGAGACCGGAAGTTCTCATATTTAGACTATGTTGCGATTCTAGATCATGTGTATCAGCTTTGTTTAGTGACTGTCGAGATTTGGAGGGCCGAGTGAATCTTTCTTTGCTGGGGTATTTTAGATTTTAGACAAGATATTGGGGTGTTTCCGCATTGGGTTATTCTGGGCTCTCATGATGAGCGTTATATCTTGAGTCGGCCTGATTGGCTCCAAATGGCATTGTTGAGGGATGTATTGATTCGACCGTTGTTGAGCTTATCAGTGGTCTGGGGAGATCTATGGGTACCTTTCTTTTTTTGTGAGTTGTTATGATTTGTTGGTTATATGCACATATCACTACAAGAAAAAGACTTAGTTAAGACTAACTTTTAGGGACGAGTTAATAATCACGTCACAAAAAATATATTTATTGGGACGAGACAATATTACGGTCCTTAATACTATATTTTATTATGAAGGTAGTAAATCCGGTCCCTAAAGAAAGTAGTAACTGGTCCTAAATTATAATTGAGGGACATTGAGCGCGACAGTGTGCCGCTAATCCAATACTAAAATATTATTATTTTGATGAAAAATCATGCGCCAAAACTAATAGATTGAAGTAAAAAATTTTAAAAAGTTAAGAAACTCTCTGTATTCTAAAACACAATTCATGACCATAAGCTCTGCCCTAGCTAGTTTCCGCGCGGCAAGCTCCGTCCAGTTTTCGCCAAGCTCTGCCCGTTGCTTTTACTGTGTTTTCTCAAAGCACAAGTTGTGAATCTGGTAGTGTGTGAATTTGCCCAAGTTTGCTCCATAAGCTCAGCCCTAGTTTCAGTCAAGCTCTGCCTGTCGCCTTTACTGTGTTTTCTCGAAACACAAGTTGTGAATGTGGTGGTGTGTGAATTTGCCCAAGTTTCAAGCTTGCTCGTTGAGAATCCGCGATATGCCCCCTCTTTCAAGTTTCTTTTTTCGCTGATTGCTTCGCTTATTCGATCTTCTTTTTCTTCTCTAACATAAAAAAATTGGTAAGGTTTCATATTTTGGTATTTTTTTTCTTTTACATTATCAGTGAAAAGATTATTGGGTTGGGATTGCTAGTTTGATAATTTAATTTTCTGAAGTTTATATAAAATTGCTATTCGGTATCCTCAGCGGCAGATTTTAATTGCCCTCTTTTGCTTCGTTGATGTGTGTTTATGCCTACGCCATGGGTTAACTAATCCCTATAACTAGCAGTCTTGTTTGTATGCTATAGAAGAGTGCCGAAAGCACGTTCTTGAATTGTTAATTGTGTTTAGTGAAAACTGGAACTTCTGATTCAGGCTTCATGTTAAGATACTCTCTCATCCTCAAAGAACTATGCTGCTGATCTAGAATTATATAATGAGATGTTATTAAGAGAAATCACTCCATTCCTTAAAGCCGTGAAGCGCTTCGAAGCAAGTGTTTGTTGTGATCAAATGGTCATTAGATATCTGACTCCTATGTTTTGTTTTCTACTTTGGTATTTTGTTTGCTTGGACAGTTGCAATCCTAGTTATATATCTCAGTATTTTATGTTGCACATTTGTTTGTTTGGATGTGTTCTAATTTGCTATGACATTATACTGCTAAGTACAATGGTCAGGACACTTTATCCATATTGGTCCAAAATATTTGATCTTTTTTCTTAAATGGAAAATTATTTTTGCTCAGACAATATTGTATTATTGTGATATCTGAAGTTTGATTTTACATGTATTCTTCTAATTGTTTCACTTTAGAACGTTTAATTGTGTCATCAGATGTTTTTATATCAAACACTGGAGTACAAATAAAATTAGGCAAAGGTAGGCTAATCTTAAAAAGACAACGAGAAAGAATTTAGCTTAAGATATGTTGGGTTTCATTAATGAGAATATGTAATAGCTTATTAATTGACCTACAATTGAGAAATAGGTGATGTTTTAATGTCAATAGTGATTTTTATGTATTATACTATGTGATATTGAATGGTTGTTTTGAATTGTCTATTTGTCTCGGGTGTGATGTGAATACCGTGTAAAGGTATTCAACAGTTTAGTATCAAGTCATGAACATTCCTTAGAATGTTGAGTCTATTGTAATGATCTCTACCCTCCCTTAAATGCATTCTGATCAACTAAATTAGAAAGACGAGGGATATTGATCAGTAGAATCCAATTACATCAACCTGAATTTTGATCTGAACACACTAATTTGATGTGAAATGAATCAGATTCAGGTCCTATATTTGTACACCACTCAAATGAAATAAGAGAGGATGTAGCTTTATAAATTCCTGACATTGGAACACACTTTCTAGTAATAGTTGGAGAGCTCTAAGAACATTGTTACCTTTATGTGTAAATGGAGTAATTTGTAGTGACCATTTATCTAGCATCACCACTATTTGTCTCTGTTGTGTAGTGAATAATTTTGTAAAGGTATTCAATAGTTTAAAATCAAGCCATTAAAAATAACTACTCTAGGGACATTGCTTAGCATATTGAGACTATTCTTTCTCCTGTTCATACCAACTCTTGAGAATCCAGTTGTGTTCATTTGATCGTAACAAGTAGTGTGCATTGTAGTATTTTTCTTATCTTTTATCTTTAATTAATTTAATTTTTATTTACTCTCCAAGGTTATGGCACCTAGTAAGCAATGGATGCAATTTGTTGATAATCGACTAGATAAAGCCTACTTAATCGGAGTGCAAAAGTTTTTGGATTATGCTTTTCGAAAAATGGGAGAAGAATATGAGATATGATGTCCATGTGTCAAATGTTCTAATACAACTTTAGGAACTCATAAGCAGTTGAGACACATTTGCAAGAATATGGAATAATCCAAAATTATACTTTTTGGTATCATCACGGGGAAAATTTAGGTGAGCCGCTGTCAGAATAGGATAAAAACTCCTTGGTTCTTGACAAAGAGCATATGCAAGCCAATCTTTTCATTGCCTCTATCTACTGATCAAGTTATACAACACTCTCAAGCAACTGAAATAGGTTTGATACTTTGAATCCATGTGATATTAATTTGTAGAACTGAAATTTACTGCTATAGTTTTTACCAAATTATTCATCTGTAGGTTCTTCATCTAATACTGGAAAGGTAAAAAGATTTCGAGGGAGGAACAAGTGCAAAGAAGTTGCGTCACTTGAAGTCGGACAAAAGCTGAAAGTAACCTTTTACAATAATCAAACAGTTGGAACAAATAGCAAACTATTTTCGAGGCACTTGGGAAGAATCGTCCGTGACCGTAATATGTGTCCGTTGGGAGTATCATCGTGGAATGATATTAAGGAAGAAAAGCTGAATCACATGTGGGCAGCTATTGAGGTAAGCAAGATATTTATATAGTAAAGATGCATATCATTTAGTTTAATACATATGTGCCTTTAGTTGAATAGTTTAAATCGACAATTAATTTAGCTAGACTGCTTGAACGTCATGCGATAATAACTCCTCATTAGAGAACTGGATGGCCAATTTATTGAGAAACACATTACTTTTTTACCCCTATTTAGAAACAGATTCAGTTGCTTGTCTGCTTTTACTCTATTTAGAAACACATTGCTTGTCTGTGTAAGAAGTGCATATATATGGTTAGTATACACATATGGGAATAGATATGGCCTCGTAGAATCACACACACATGAAGATATTTACATGATCTTTTTGTTGCGTGTGGTACTTGTCCTCCAAATTTCGGAGGTGATCCTTGTTTGTACCCTTGATATCTCAACAATACCTATGGATGTGAAGCGTACTGATCAACTGACATATACATGTGATTTCTTTTGTGATGAAAGTGAGCAAAATGTGTATGATGTGGTTATACATGGTGCATGGGACGTAATCAGATTGTTTGCTATATTTCCATATGAGTTGGCAGACCATATCATTGCTAATATTAAGCCTCCAATGATTAGGGATGATCTTATCGAATGTTGGGATTTCTATGGATGGCTTAACTTTGCAACAAATTATGATTAAATACTGGACATGTCCAGTTATACCAAGGTTGAAGCCTATTTTTCTAGCCCGATCCCATACATCATCATTTGGGAGATATGGAAAAGGAGGAACAACTATAAATATGGGGAAAGGATATCTGTAAGCAGGGTAATATACTAGATCTCTTCGACACTTCAATCTCTAGTTAAAGCTAGAAAACCAAGCCGGCAAAATGTCCATTATAAATGGCCAGATATTCTACAGATGTTGGAGCAATAGACTCCAAAATTGAAGGTGACTAAAGTGTTACGGGAGCCTCCTGATCATGGATGGATAAAGATAAACACAGATGGGGCATAGAGGGGTTTCAAGAGTCTACAAATTTAAGCCAAGGTTTTGAGCCTCAGTGGCATAGTTTTTCCTGCCAATGTTGGTCTATTTCTGCAGGTTGGAAGTCTACATAGCTAGAGAAGAACATTCAGAACTACTGCTGCTGCATTTCAGCATAGTTGCACCTCAATTTTACCTAGTTTCAGCTGCAATTCCTGTCAGCTTGAGTTGCAGTTTGCATATGTTGTGGGAGCATCTATTGCAATGAATGTCTGACCATTTGAACAAGATTACCTTTCTAGATTTACAACTGTTTCATTTAGTCGTAGTTCTCAAAGGAAATCCAGCAAATTGCAACAAGTCCACAAAGTTCAAAGGGTTTAGAAGTTCAGAAATATTTCTGTCCAGTTTTCTTTTTCTATTCAGTTGTTAATTTTTCTTCCGGTTTGTTAACTCTCAAGTAGATTAACTTGATATTAGATCATATTGAGTTTAATTATAGTTTCTTTGTGTTCTTTATTTTAATGAATAATGTTGTGCAAGGTACATGGACTCCACCTTGGGCAGTAGCTGCACATGTGGAGGAAATTAGAAAGACAATGGGGGGCTGCAATCGTGTAAAATCCCATATCATGCTCTAGTCCTTCATGCTTGTGCTTATCTGTATAATTTTTGGAGAATGTTACTAATTCAACTATTACTTATTGTAGATAAACAATTGAAACTATATTATATGTTAATTGTTGTATAACTGTTGGAGAGTTGATCCTGTCACATGATTATGAATAGTTACTAAAACTGAACTAATTCATTAACTCAACCTATGTTTTAATTATTGTAGGATAAATTGGAGAGTGTTGACATGAATGATCATCGTGATCATATCTTCCCATGGATGAAAGAGTTATGGAACAAATGGAGAGGACACTTGCATGCAAAATATG
This sequence comes from Nicotiana glauca, assembly GCA_026770625.1. Classification (NCBI taxonomy): domain Eukaryota; kingdom Viridiplantae; phylum Streptophyta; class Magnoliopsida; order Solanales; family Solanaceae; genus Nicotiana; species Nicotiana glauca. Next base: position 154,023 of record MU681953.1, on the reverse strand, counting down.
TAAAAGATAATCCAATACAACGGGCTCTTAAGAATATTCCAAACGAAGTAGACAAGAAAGAATGAGAGTGGTTAGTAAAGGAATATTTTTCTTCAAAAGGTTTTCAGGTATGCCTAGTTATTTAATAATCTATTTGAGTTATCGAACTACGTGTTTCGATGTGTTGTTTCAGTTTAAGAATCACGACTCATCCACGCTTCTGATTTTCTCTTCTTTTTCAGTTCTTATTTCTTTGTTCTTGCTCTGCCCTATTTTCTCTGTTCACTTGATATTCCTGGAGGCTAAGTTTTTTCTGAAGCATTTTAGAAGCAACTTATGTTTAAGTTTATTAAATTTCTTACATTTAATATTAACGTTTCACAAATATAGGTGAGAAGCAATAAGAATGCGGCAAATCGAGATAAGTTGAAAATGCTTCATCATATTGGTAGCATGCCTATTCGTGAGATCATTTATCAAAAGGCATTATCATAAAATTTCTATTTTCCTAAGAAAATATTTACGAATTATTCTTTGACATATTTGCCTTTGATGATGTAAAGGCGGAAAAGATGGCAATCCACCGGATTTGGCAATAATTTTTTTTGAGACCCATAAGAAAGATAATAAGCTTGTTGAGCCTAAAGCAATTGAAAAACATGTATGTTAGGAAAATTGAATATGTAAATTACTTGAAATTATAGTGGATTCCGATTTTAAATGTTTTATATACATATATATTGTGGGCTCAAATCGAAGAAATAATTCAAGAAGATCCATCTCTACCTAGCATAGAGATTGTAGAAAAATATAGTGGACCTGAAACGCGTAGCCATGTGTTTGGCTTTGGGGGTGGAGTGAAGGCAAAAGAGTTGAAAGGTAGAACTTCTTCAAAGGTTGAATTACTGTCTGCGCTACATTCAACTCGAGAAGAAAATAAATCATTGAATGAGGAAAATAAATCTTTGAATGAGCGCTTGTCTACCTTAGAAGATGAGATGATAGAATTTAGGAAAATGAGAGAGTACTTTGCTGCTCAACAATCACATGTCCCGATTACAACGTCATCGCTCATTTTAACTGAATGACCTCTGTTTTTGTCTGCTGACCAAGTTAGTAACAATATACCCAACTTTTTATTTTTTATTCATGATTTGGATATAGTCATTTTCTATATTACATATTTGTTTGTCTTCACCCTTCTGAAAGGAAAACCATTTAAAATTTGGTTGGGGTGTTATAAACAAAAAGGAAGCTGCCAATATTTGCCTATCCAGTATTCGGAGGACTGAGGCCTTCCTTGTTAGGTACTGAGGATGATGTATCTTTGTAGTTGTACTAAAACCCACAAAGACAAATGAGTTGTTGTTGAATGCCATTTGATCCATAGGATGAAACTTAGGCACATGAGATGTTGAATGCCATTTGCACCCCTGCTTTATTCTAGTGGTTGAGCAAACTACCCTTAACTGCCGGGAAGATTTCTCTCCAGTTACTGGAGTTTTTGTTCAATGCCCAATTTTGTTAGCTCGATAAGACCTTCTTCAACTAAAAATATAAATAGTGAACTATTAGAAAATGAATCAGTCTTTATATCCTGTCCTCTTCGGGTAATCTATCTGTTATGTTTTCTAGTGAATTATCTGTTCTATTAGCTAGAAGATGAATCTGCAGTAGTTGCGAGTGGCTGTGTCATCGTATAGTCTCTCAGTGATAGTTTATCTAAGTTTATCTCTCCCAAAGGTTCTGCAAGTTGCTTCCTTTTTTTACCTCGGCGGTATCTCTCCCAAAGGACTTGCAACTGGGGCAGTTAAGCTCCCATATATGGAAGTTGATCTTAGATGTGTTTCTGCATAGTCATTGTGTGGAATCCAAACCTAAAAACAATTTCAAATAAGCTAAAATGTAAGATAAGGTTATCAATTCTTGTAAAAAAATACAATGGGTCAAAAAATTGGTTTCCTACAATCTTGTTCTAATACATTTAAGGCATAGGTGTCAAGGCAACCTAGAATCAGAATGCATGCAACATCAAAGGGGCATCATGTCATGCTTATCTTCTTAAATCTTTTATGACCAGATTATGCCATTAACTCAAAGAAAACAGGGCAATTGGGTGCGTTACTCTTCCTATACTAATATGTGATCCTTCATCAAAGGTAAAAGGTCAGATATTCCATAGCTAATCAAACCGAATAAACCTAATAAGAGTTTTTCTTGCTAATTAAGTTTAAATTCAAGGTTAAGCATCTTAATCACCACATCTGTCACATTGAAAGAAATTTTCCTTGCCATTCATTCTGTTTTCAATTATTTTGAGCTGGAAAATGAAGAAATAACATATCAGACACAAAAATATCACATGGAAAAGATAAAGAGCAATGTGAGGACCATCTAATGTAAGGAATTGAAATTTTACTGGTGAAGAAAATTGATACTCTGGAGAAAGAAACACTTTTTTCATCAAAAACATAGTTTGGCCACTTTGATGGGCTGGGATTAAAACTCTTAACTCGACTTTGGTATTGCTTAGTTATCTTAGACTTGATTAGGGCTATAACTGTGATGAGGCACGAGAATTGTCATTCTATACATTCTGGTAAATTGCAGCCCTATGAACTTGTTATCGCAACTATTGCATATGCTAATTCTATCAACTCTTTCCAGGTAGAAGTTTAAGCACTAGTGGCAGATTATTTTTCTTTATTCATTTCTTAAGTTTCAACTTTCTCACCCTTCCTCACTGTTCTATATAAGAGTAGCAGACATTTATCGGATTGGTTGTTTGTCTTAAAATGGCATGGAGTAGCCACTTTCATTTTTGACCAAGTTCCCTTTGATGGTCCCTTCTGCAAGTTTTCTCTGCAAAGTTACTTTTGAGTTTTGCTTCAGTAATCATCGTTTTGTTTCTTCTAACTGTTACACCATTTTTATCAATCTATTGATTTTCCAATAACCCCAAAAGCCATCTTCCCTACTTCCAGTTCGTGCTTCCATCGAAAGCTCTGATGATCTAGTGTTGGCTATGTATAAAAAATGTATTTGTCTCTGCTGGTTAGGTGTGCACCCTATCTATTATGAAACTTTTCTGTATAGAGGCCATAGCACTGAAGAATTGATGATTTTGGATTCATCTTTCTTTGAATTCAATGTTCAATTTTGTATCAAATAGTTACAAGAAAATTTTCCAATTTGGAATATTATCAAGTGTTTTTACAAATGATTTCTACTTCAAGCTCTTTTACTGAGTTAGTTATATCTTATACGTACTCGTCAGATACTATAATTTGGTTGTGTAGGTATTTTGTAGCACAACCCAAGTATGTTTCTAGAGGCAACATTTCCATGTGGAATACGAGATAACATTGTTGAATCTCATTCTTACATATGCAATCATAAGCTTATAATTAATTGCATGCTTTGCTAAAATTTACCCTCTAAGTGAACGTGATATGTGACTAATATAGCCATTTTTCTTTTTATTTATTAAATAAATCTTTTATTTCCAGAAAACTCTATTTTTCCTCCAAGTTCTTCTCACATTCAGTTTTCCATTTTCTCAACCAGTATATGGCACAAATTTCAGGTTCTAGATTTAGGTGAGAAAATCATGTAAATGCATTTTTATCTTTTAGCATGAAAAATATACTTTGAAGTGATAGTTAGAACTGGTTTACTATCGCAACGTCCCTCACCAGAACCTGGTTCTTGCTGAAATTCCCACTTCTTGCTTCATTTTGCACTGGAACAAAAGCATACCATGTTGTTGTTTGTTCATAATAGTTGGTCTCTTGATTGGTAAATATCGAATTGTCGTACCGGAATTTATCGAACCAAAGTAAGATTAACCATCCCAAAGATTTTCTAATTAATTTTTTTTAATATTGTCGTAGCCTTGTTGATGTTGCTCGATAACAACTTGTGAATTTAGACTGCTTTTGGGGTAAGCGATTTAACTACTGCTCTTATAAAATTATATATGTTATTTTACCAATAGTTATTTATTATTTTAAAAACTTTTGTGCTTAGAGGTTTTGAAGATTGAAGCTACAAGTCAAGATGCAAGTTTAGAAGATGCACAAGCTATTATTATTTTGCTAAAAGTGTTATGCAAAACTTGAAATCATATTCTAGCTCAGGATGTTAGCTAAGTTTTCTTGTTGTTGATGTGTTGAGAAAACATAGAAATTAACATCATCATGGGATTTGAACTTGATATATTATCTTTTTATATCTGGATTTTTCAATGCCAATTTGATATTTATTGATAAAAATTACTTTTTGTTACATTGAGCTTTTAGGACTACTCATGGTCATTAATAGATCATGTATATGATCGCTAAATGAAAAAAATATTTTCAATAGGGATTTCGTCTCTAAACATAATCTAGGACCAGTTAAAGGTTGGTCGCGAAAATGGTTTAATGACAGATGTTTTGTCGGTCTCTAAGAGATAATTTAGGACCAATTGGCGTTGGTCGCTAAAAAGATTTAACGAAGGGAATATATATATATTTTCATCATCTATTAGGGATGAGAAATGTAGTCTCTAAATGTTATTCACGACCAAGTTTTCTGACCATCTCTAAAAGACAATTTAGGACCATATATAGTTGGTCGCTAAAAAGATTTCATGACGGGAATAAATATTTTTCAATCTCCTACTAGGGACGAGAAATGGTCTTTAAAAGTCTTCCACGACCAGTTTTTTTTCCGTCTCTAAAGCCATTTAACAACCAGGTATCAGGACCCATCGTTATTGACATTTAGCGACGTAGGCTTTTACGACGGGTTACGACCAGCCTTTTCCCTTCGCAATTTACTCTTTTAGGACCAAATTTCATCTTTTATAGACCAGATTTCCACCTTCCTTAAAGGCTATTTTTCTTGTAGTGTATTGTGTAGTTCAATTTGGGCATCTTAGTGGAATTTGAGTGGGTGGTGTAAGTGAGCGATGCTTAGTAATGGCGTATTGGTTATGTCCTATCGGGTTGCGTGGTGTATGTTATTTGTGTCACCACGGGTGTAATGATTTTCTTTGGTTCCATACATCAAATTGGGTGTGGCTGCCGATTTTGAGCATAGTGACATAAGGTATTTCATGTGAAACAGTGTGCGGATAGGATCGTGCATGGTAGCGAGGCTACGTGGGGATATGACCTTTCGGAGTAGATTCATGTGTTCTATTTTTATGATGTGAGACGGGGTTCTCAACCTTGTGTTGTGATGGTACGGATGAGCTTGAGCTACAACTCTTTCGTTTGAGTCAGTTTTATTTTATGATATGGGTATGTTCAGATAGTTTTTGATTGTTGCGCGTATTATGCAAGTTGTGGATTAGGCCTGTATTGAGGTGTCATATCACCAGAGTGGTGTGTTGTATTTGAGTTAATCGTTGGGGTCACTAATGAGTACGAACAGATTTGATTTCAGCTTGTTGGAACGGTAATATCGAGGTTTGGCTCAGAATCTGCTGTGGTATTAGTCGAAAGGGAAGTGGCTTCATGAATGGTTGATTTGAGAAATACTTATGGTTATTGTGTGTTTCATTTATAACTGGAAGTATATGAAATTGTTGGAATAAGGCCTTAGTTGATAAGATTTTTTCTACCGGTATTCGAGTATTGTGGGGAACTATTCTGAATAGGAGTTATCGTTTCGAGTGTTGGGGTTATGTATATGATTGCTCTGAGGTTGCAGCTATGGGTTATTGCAGCTGGTTTGGGCTTATTCCGAGTATAGATGTCAGGTTCAGATCTTGCGTATGATTTCGGAGAGTGCAATATGGTTCTAAGTTTTATTGACTAGATGGGCGGTGACATTTCAACTATGTTGTGTTATCATACCTATGTGAGATAGGGTGATGTGGGATCACCCCCGGGTATATTCTTGGTACGGTTATTCGATATTGGTTGGATTTTAAAACAACTCTGGGCACGTTCCAGGATGAACGTGTATTTAAGTGGGGGAGGATGTGACGACCCGACTAGTCGTTTTGATCCTTTGCGCTTTGATCGCTAGTTCTCGAGCATGACTTGCCCCGTTTTATGTATTGTGACTGATATAGATCATTGGTTTTGGTTTTTAGGAAAATTTATAATGAATTTGAAAGATCAGTCTCAGTTGAAAGTTTTGAATTTGAAGGTTTGACCAAGAATTGACTTATTCGTATATTATCTCTGATCGGAGTTTTAATGATTCGTTTAGCTTTGGGGGATGATTTGTGACGATCGCATAGGTGCAATTGCAATCGGATAGAAGCTTTTGTGGAAGTCCACTTTTTGTTCTTTGCGTTCGCACAAGTAGGGATGTGATCGCATAGTTGGGTGAAATTGTTCTTCGCGAACACATTGTTACAGCCGCGTTCGCATAGAGTAAAAAGGGCCTGAGGTTTTGTTTGGAATTTGTTCATCGCGAATGCGGAGCATTGTCCGCGATCGCATAGTGTAACTTTGTTATACATTGCGTTCACATAAGACCTGTTGCGTTCTCATAGGGTTAATTCTGGGGGTCGATTTTTGTGCTACGCGATCGCGAAGGTTCTCCCATGATCGCATAGAAGAAATATTGCCTGGGCAGAATGTTTTAAAATCATCTTGTTCTCGAATATGGGTCTATTTTCACCCATGGCTGCTCGTTTTTGGATATTCCTGGAGGGGATTAAAGAGGGATTCGAGGGGAATCGATTGGAGGTAAGAGTTTTGGTCTCAATACTCGTTTTTATTGTTAAATCCACCTAGAAATTTATGGAAATTAAGTCTAAAGTTGAAGAACTAGGGCTTGAGATTTTGAAATTTGATTTGGGCATTTGATAGGCCATTTGGGCTTGGATTTGAGAGTTCATGGTATGTATGAACTCTTGGCGAGATAAGGAATCCGGTGATGTTAATTTCCTATTTTTTCGAGAAGTGGGCCCGGGGCTCGGGTTTTGCTAAATTCGCGAATTGTTGTTGTTTTTCGATTATTTTGATTGGTTTTTGTTCCCTTGGCATATTGTGACGGATTCGTTGTGGTTTTGGTCAGATTCGACACACGAGTAGGTCGATTTGCGAGGCAATGGCATAGCGAGCTAGAGATTTCGCCGGTTCGAGGTGAGTAATGATTGTAAATGATATCGTGCGGTTTTGAAACCCCGAATTGCATATCGCAGTGCTATATTGAGGTGACTTGCACGCCAGATAGCGAGCGTGGGGTAGAGCACCCATAGGGATTGTGACTTGGTCCGCCCCGTTGATATTTTACCGCGTATTTGACTGAACTGTTTTGTTTATCATTATGATTTGGGCTTATTGCCATGTTTTGGGCTTAATGCCGATTATTTGAATCCTTCGGGGAATGTTATCACTGTTACATCACTATTTTGATACATTATTTGAACTCAATCCTGATAATTATACTGGCTTGCAAACTCAGCCATTTTAATTGAAACTCTTGAGACTTTAAATGATATTTTACTGTTGTTTGGGCTGAGATGTATTATGATATTGATGCCCGAGGGGCTATTATGTTTGTCGACGCCCTCCTTTTTTCTTCCAAAACGGAGTTCAATCTGGTATACGACATTCGGGAGCCCAACTTTATTCCCTTGCGAGAATTGGGTTTTTGAATTTGAAGACTCACCACCTATTGATTATAGTGCATTAGGACACTTTTAGGAAGAATTTGAGTTGAAGAACCAGAGTTTGGGTAAGGGATAGAAATTATCTCGAGCGGAAGGTGTTAGGCACCCCTCAAGATCCATTAGTGTGGTTCCCGGCCATGTTATAATTGTGACTTTAAACAACAACCAAGCAAATAAAGGTCCCAATAGGAAAGGGTTTTCACATAATGTTGCAAATGAGTTGACAACTTAAAGGAAAGTGAAGAAAGCATGAAATGTAAGAGAAAAAAAAAAACAAAACATAATTTGAAAGTATATAAACAAAAAAAAGGAAAAGGGTCCTAGGTTTGTTTAAAATATGGATCACATCAATGCAATACCACGTAATTGCTCCTCAAAGAGGGGCTATACGTACTATTAGTGCACCGGTCATCATATCCATATTCTACCCGTCCCACCCCGTTAAGGTATTAAAGTGCGGAATGTCTCATTACTTATTACATGGTATTACCCGTCCCAATCATATCAGTCCTGGAGGCATTTGGACTACTAGACCTAAAGGGAGAGGGGTTTGGGGCTTCTTGGGAGTTTTCAAAGGATAAAATACTAAGGTGTCGATCAAAACACATAATGCAAGTTAAGGGGAAAGCAAATACGCAAGTAGGGCTCAATTAAGCCTCCTTAAATCAGATAAGGCCATAGAATTTATCATGTCTTACATGTACTGGTTTGGTCTTAAATTAAATAAAGCGACAAGCGGACTAGTTCAACACATATTTTTAGACAAGAAGTCCGCATTAGGCTCGATCGAATGCAGTTGTCTAAAACTGATCTAATTGATTAATTAATCCTTTGTGTAAGTGTTAGATAGAACTACTGATTTAAAACACAACTGATTATAAAGAAAAGTTATAGAGTAAAAGGAGTTTCGAAAAAAAAATGTACTGTTTTTGAATAAAAGGTTTAACGGAAAAAGAAGAGAACTCCTGAGGACATGCAGACTAATTGGAAGAAGAGTTTCATGAGTCTTAAACGAGTTTCAAGAAAATGCATATTTGTTTAGAAAAGATATGTTACTTTATGAGCTTCGGTAAATACTAATTTCAGTGGGTGAATGTTGTTTTGAATGAATGAAATGGATCAGATTCGAAGTTCCTATAGGCACGCTCTCTATGCGTTAACTGATTTTGACCTTTTAAACAGGAGTACTGCAGACATGGTATCTATATGCAATTTTGTTGTAAAGTCTAATTGTTTTCCTAATAAAGTTATTATATACATAAATGCAAATCCCTATAGGCATGGTATCTATATGCTTAGTTGCAGAAATCAAAGGTTAAATCCTATAGACATGCTTTCTACGTGTGCAGTTGCACAAATTATAAATAAAACCCTATAGGCATATTTTATACCCTTAGTGCATAAAAGTGAACCCCCTCCCTTTTCAGTAAATCCCCATGAGTATATACAAATTATTACAGACCAGAAGAATAAAACTGAAATTAAAAGTATATCAGGAATTATCAACAGCATTATAAAACTTAGTATCTAATAATATGAGATTGAGCCACTTCCGAGATCTAGATTTCCAAAGCCTTCTCTTATCTCGGGTACTTCAGAGATCCAAGGGGTTTCAGGAACCCCGGGTAATGCTTACACCCATGATGTTAATTAGAACGAGTAATAATTCAGTATAGAAGGGCCAGCTCTCATGTGTCCAAGTTCAGAGGGAGCTCAAGGGTCCCAAGGCAAGGCTCACAAGAGAGCGGCATAACCTAGGTTCTATGAATGAGTACAAGTGCAATAGAGAGGGGTAGGGAGTGCCAAGGCAGGCTGGTGGTCATACCTAACCATGAGGTAGGCTGGCACACCCCTGACCAAGTCTGTTTAGCCAACAAATAAGAGCACAGACCTATTGAAGGCCAGACTATGGTCTGGACAGTGATTAGGTGTCACGCCCCAAAATTCGAGGAGCGCGACCGGCGCTCAACTGAGTACATTCGACTGAGCGAGTCTGACAGCTTTTATACATACTACCTAACCCAACTCATAATTAAATAAGAGATGGACTCTATTAAAAATACTTAGTAAGTATTTTATTAACAATTCTATTTCATTTCATTTAGTAGGTTAAATCATAAATATCAAAATATTACAAGTTTTGTAAATCGTTTCCAAATATCAATGTTTCAATCTTAATTCCAAAACCCAACACAACCCACAACATGTCTACGGAGCCTCTAAATACAAGTGAAGAATAATATGGAAATGCCGGAAGCAAGGCTCCGGCTATACCTTATACAAACTTCAAAACAAGATCCCAAAACAGAAGTGGCTTGAGCCACATATAAAGGAAAGGGGCTCATTAAATCAGCGGATGGAAAGTGATTACGAGCTAGGGTTGGTGGACTGGAGTACCTACTATGGATCCACCTACAATCATAACACGAATGTAGCGCCCTCGGCAAAGGGGACGTTAGTACATTTGAATTGTACTGGCATGTATGAACAAACTTGGCTCCAAGTAAACTCAAACCATACACGAGTAGGTAATAGTAATAGAAACAGCAATCAAATGCACAAGAAAAGGAACAATCAAGCCAAACAAGTTTTCAACCTCTCCTGTTTTCCACCTTCCACAATTCCACACCAATGATTTCAGAATTGGCTCAAATTTTATTTCAATACTGATTTCGATCACTTTTCCACCCTTATTACCGCAGCCACCCTTATTACATCGGCCACCCTTATCACCACAACCCACACCTTATAGCTTTGTGTTGCGGCGCGCAACCCGATCCCACCGTACAGTTACAATTCACAAACAACACAACAATAACAACAATTCATAGAGAACAACAACAACACTTATCAAGAAGTAACAACAACAATTTACAAAGAATTTCCATAATCATCAATATCATTGTCCATTATTTTCAACAATTCATATGCAATTTATGTCACCACAATAATTACCCACAGCAACCCAAATATATTATTACCATAGTTGTTCAAATGGCATCATTTACGATTTCCTTCCATCAATTGTTTCTCGCCTTTTACCACATAACTCTTTCACAATCAAGCATTTAGTTTATTGCCAATTACTTGCACCATTATATCGGGAGATTTAACCACAAACACTGAAATTAAGTAAATCACAAGAATTTTAAAAACAACCCACGTAGATATCACATACCAAATATTCCTACACCAAACAAGGTGATTTTGCAAAGGTCAAAGTTAGCCATACATACCTGGATCCAAATTCCCTTTTAATATCTACTTCCAACTTTACCAAAAAGCCTGGCAACTTCAATCTTGTGCACAATTTAATACATATTTCTTAGAATCAAAGTTCACAATTACTACCCGAACATATTTAGGTTATCAACCCTCCTTTACACAATTCCTTACTCCCACCTAATTACTCTTACTAGATTTTAGGTTTTAATAGACATGCATGAGTGTTTAAACTTCCATTTTCAAGAACCAATTCATGAGAATCCCCCCCACCTTTATTTAAATTTGAAAATCAATGAAAAAGGGTTGGGAACTTTACCTGCAAGAATGGAGATGAAGATAATACTCAAGAATTTTCGATCCTGGGCGACGTTGGAAAATCAAATTGAAGAAAATGTGAGTTTCTCTCTCAAGAACCCTCTCTCCCTTCTCTCTAGTTTTATCCAGAAAAAAAATGTGTAAAAATGAAGGGTTGGGGTGTTTTATTGAAGAAAAGATCGGGTTGAAAAATTAAAAAATCTGGAGTCGAGTCGGGTCTGCGGTCGCACTCTGTGATCGCAGAGTGGAAATGCGGTCCGCATAATGGACCGCAGAAGTGCTCGTAAAATCTGAATTCTCTCCCTGGGTTTGAGACAGAAATGCAGTCTGTATTTCTGTTCCGTGGTCGCATAATGCGCCGCAAAGTTGACCTTCACAAATCCTCGATGAATTTATGTGACGATTATGTTGTCCGCATATTGATTATGCGATCGCATAATAGACCGCATTCTTGACTTCAATTTAGACTAACTCACTGGTTAACTATGCGGTAGAAATGCGGTCCGCATACATGATCTGCGACCTCATTCTGGACCGCATAATGGCAATTTTCTGGAAAATTTTTGATTCTTGATTTGTAAGATCTTGGATCAATACCAAGGGTCCGAACCGCGGTGGGCAAGAATTCTACACATTCCTAACACATATTCAAAACTTGGCACTACGAGCTACTAGGTTTTGAACACCAAATTTTACGGGGCCTTACATCCTCCCCCACTTAAAATCATTCGTCCTCGAATGAGGATTATTCTTTTTCAGTTGTCTTTGAAAGACATGATATGCAGACTCTCAAAATTTCACTAACTCCCATATTTTTAGAAATTTTTTTGCTAGAGTTTCCTTTGTATTATTGACATATATACCTATCAGAGAGCCCCCGAAACATATTTCCAAGCACCATTACACAATTCCTATCATGTCTAAAAATTGTATACAATGCATTACCCCCAACAATTGCACGTACTCAATCATTTGCTACATTCTCCACATAAATTAGTTACTTCAATGAGTCCCATATAAGTTAACTGTTTCATCATACTACATGCACTTCAATTAATCATTACGAATCTACACAAGTATTAGTTGTTTACTTATCACATAAGTCCCTATAAACTTTCATTTACCAAAAAGAGTTTTGCCTGACTGCGACAATCACAACACATAACATTCTTACACCACTAGAGATATTGCAATAGTAAAGAATTTAGGGGATATATGGGGTGTATTTGCACCAAATGGAACACAACACTAATTTACTTAGAGATAAGAGTTCGCACGATCACTACTAGACTTGTTCGAACAGATGGGGATATTTTTCTTTCATTTCATCTTTCGCTTCCCATGTGGTTTCCTCAACTCGATAAAGCACGACAATATTTATATATCGATGAAAAGAACCTCAGCATTACAAACACTACTTTATCATGATGGTACATGGGCATGGACAACACACATAAAAACCCACTGCTAAGCAATCAAGAGAAAATATTTTATTTCCACAAAACTCTCGGCCTTCAATGGCCTCTTATATCTACAGACTTCTCCACAACACATTCACGGTAGCAATTTCGACCCCTAAACTTGCTTAACAAGGATAACAAGTAGGTATTTCGCATAAGCTAACTATCCACTAACTGCACCTTCATTAATTTCCACCGGAATGATACACAATTGATCTTTACCCACTTTCTTGGATGTAGACATGTGGATCCACAAAATGTATGGAAAATAACCATGGGGACACTTCATACTCCTAGTGCCGCCTACTGTGGAGTAAACTTATGATACCTTTATTATCAACTCACATACATATTCAGGGGAAAATATTGAGAATAGCCTGCTCACCCTCCAAACTCTAAGTCTCTAGGCGAACACTCACACTAAACCCTTGATGACCTTCAACAATTACCCTAAGATGTGCCATCGTAAATTGACCATAGAATTACCTATCCAATATAAATATGATCACACTGTGAAGCTTCATATTTTACTCGTCTGAACTTACAATACCCAATGGATCTAATACAGTGAGGAACAACAGAGTTCAAGATCAGGCTGGAGTTATTCAGGAATCCATTAGTGTGCTGAGCAGAGCATTTAATGAGGTTATATGCTAAGAGACACAGAAGGTTACTACTAACAATACTGACGTGGTTAATTATTATGAGGACATCAATAATTAGACAAATAAGTCATAGGGGTAACTCGTACATTGGCAATAGGAAGCAGTAAGGAGGAATACTCGACTACGTGAGCCACTCGTTTTCTAGAGTTTAGGGAAAATCCATTTATCAAGAGTAAGAATACTCTGACCTTGAATGTGATATAGGTTTCAAAATATATATAGTTGAATTACACCCTTAACATTACTTAACACACGAAATCTATGCCACAAGCCCGTGAGGATGAAAATAAGTTAAACGCTTATGAAATTATCATATTTTAGACAGCTTAACACTTCCTGATAATTGATCATATACGACGGAACTAAAGAAATGACCAAACTTGTCTTTCAAATCGATATGCTCATGATATGTGCAAAAATCTAAGGGCATCTAATCTCATCCTTTTCTCAAGTAAAACCTCATAGCTCAGACATCTAAATGTTAGGATGAAATCATGTACTAGTTAGAGGTGTTCTAATGGTTAACATGATGCTCCAGGTAGAAAGACAAATGACACTCCTATCTTCCCAAGGAGGTGTAATACAAAGGGTAGAAAAACTATCCTCAGATGACACTGATATAGTCAATTATTCTAGAAGTCGAGTGAGAAGAAAGCCACGTAACCCAACCAATCTGACCCATTTAAGACTTTGGAAAAAAGGTATACACTTTGGTTTGAAATCATGGAAATTGAATCTCAAACTTCAAGGTAAATCATTACTTCTGAAACCCACAAGACAAGCCCTCGTAGTCATTGAAAATCAATAACAATGACAAGAAGGTACTTAAAACCATTACGAGTTGGTATAGAACAAGGCCTGAAGGTGCCCACATTGATAAGTTTAAAAGAATGAGCCATCGTAATGCATTTATCAAGGATAAGTAACCTAGGTTATCTAGTCACAGGGACAAGCAGAGTAGGTAAATGATCGTTAGAAGAGCATCTACAAGGAGTAATAACATTATTTATTTATTCTAACAAAAGGAATATGTCCCCACCTTTGATGCTATAAGAATTACTCTTTTGGTGCCATGAAACAAAAAATGAGTTTTTACAATGAGAGTTATCAGATAAAAATAGATGGTAAGGCAACACAACTAAGAGCACCACTTGGAATCGACAAGCTTAAATAGAGTTGAAGACATTAGAAGTCTATAGAAAAGGGGAAATTTACCCACTCTCAGGGCGTTTGTAGAGTACATAAAAGTAATGTTAATTAAATTAGATCATACCTTTAGATAACTAGTCGAGACATCGAGATAATATCGGATCGAAGATTACGGGTAAACAACACACGATGCAAGACAAATGAAAAGAAAGGAAAAGACCCTTACGGAAGTAAACTTTACATTGTAACTACTAGGAACGATGGTAATATAAAGAGATTATAAGAAGCTACATTTTTGAAAGAAGGTCTCTCTATGTAGTCACGTGATGTATAGCTCCAGAATTCAAAAATCCAATTATATTTAGCAACTCTACTTCATAATGAAGCACTGCAACACACTTCTATACAACCATCTATTACGACCCATGTTGGGAGATGTTATAAGGCATGGCCGAGAGAAAGGCTTTCACACATGAACGTGTTACTATGTATATTTTTCCTTGGTCAACCCAAAACCTATAGGCGAGAGTTAGAATGATAAGCAGATCGTTGGACTAGCACATGTATCGATAATCAATTATCGAGAGGAGATCATTCAATCTCAGCAATTGCAACATGCTATCAACCCTTGATGAACAGGAAGTGATATGGGAACCCAATGAGGTAGTATAGAATAATCACGGAGGGTTTGTTGTTGTTCTTATTGAATTCTTCATAGATTTTAACTTGAGAGCTACCCAAATGCTAATAAAAAGGCAGAAACACATGAGAAACAGGCGTTGTTCTATAATAACCCCCAAAGGTGTGCTTGGTCTTGACAGAGAGCCTAGTGAGGGTCCTTACGAGATAGAAAGTGTTACAATAACTCATAGAAGGATATATTCTCTCATGGTTACCGAACAAGTGTGGGAAAACTAGCACAATGAATTCAATAACAAAAGAACACAATTAACACATGTTATGGAGGTGTAAAGAGGAGATAAACATTTGTTATAAGTTGGACACGCTTCTGCTATATTAGCTCCCAACTTCAATATACAACTATGCCATGAGAAACCACAATACCATGACAAGGTGAGCTACTTACTGCGGGACTTGGCACTACGAGCTACCAGGTTTTGAGCATAAAATTTTACAGGGCCTTACATTAAGGCACTACCAGACCAAGGTCCCAAGCTCATAACACATATAAAGGGGAAAGGGAATGAGAATTGAAATAGTTTAGGACTCAAGGAGTCCAGTCCATACACATGAACAACAATGTCAATGGTTGTCATGTTTTCTGAACTATAACTCAACATATAGAGGGAATTGGGATTAGGATTCATGTAGGACATTAGTAAAGAAACAAACCAACTTTGCAAATACATGGCATTATGGAATTAATAAAACGAACAAAGAATGGACTAAAGAATAGACATATAGGGGAGTGGAAGAAATTAAACAAAGGTAACATACTAGTTACAGAAGGAGCAATCAAAGAAAAAGCAGAATACTTTCAAACAAAGCCACAATCAAGAGAACCTTTATGCTTGTGAATTCAGAGAACTTGAATGCTTAAAAATTCTAAGTGTATTTGAGAGTAAGAAATAATGACTTGTTCGTTCGTCCTTTTTTTTGAAAGAGAAGGGGTACGTGTATTTATAGTTTCTGAAAACGAGTAAAGAATGGGGTAACAAGTAAGGTTTTAACACAAACATGGAAATAATCAAAGTCAAAATCAATTAACACAGGTATTTCCCTTTAACAAATGGATTACTGCTCAAACGGATACTAACAGGATTAATATAAGTAAAGAAAATCAATTTATAAGCAGAATGATTGTTGCCATAAAAGGATTAGTAAAACCATATAGTAAATGTTAGGTCTAAGTACAGGAATGTACTTATTTTTAAAAAGGATCCGATAAGGCCAAACAAAGAGAGAGAATCAATTACTCTTAACGGGCGAGTAAAATCAGAATTTCACAGAGGAAAAGTTTTGAAAATCAATAACGAGTTTGAGAATCAATCACAGAAGGGACTCAATATATAAATGAAGTGCACAAGTAATAGACATGTGAGGCCAAGCTATGGTAAGAAGAAACAACATACAGTAATAGCGCAGAGTTAGTAGACATCAAACATTCATAGCATGATAGTCACGTAGGTCAAGTTTCATTGTCTTAGTAATAGTGAGAAAGATTAGAAGCATGCAAAGAGTCATGCAAAAAAATTTCTAAAAACGTAGTCGAGTTTAACAGATATCAAGAACTCAGAACAAAAGTAATCACATAAAGGAAACGAGATGTTGAAGTGAATGAGCAACTTCAAATAGATGAGTTGCTCAAACAAACGCAGGAACTTGAATAGACCCCAAATGACTAGGGTTTTTGAAATCAGTAGATTTTAGAGGATATAAAAAAATGAAACAAATAAATAGTCTCAAAGTCGCAAATAAAGCGCAAAAATTTGGGTTTTCAACACTAATCAGGTAATAAGAAAACGAATCAAATAAAGTATTAACAAACACACTCAGAAACCATAGATTGAAATCAAAAGATTTTTGAAAACGAAATTTGGGGAAAATGCTTAAAACATTAAATATAGCACAGATCAAGCACAAATCTAAACAAATAAACGAAAAAGAACCTCGAATAGGCTAGGGTTTCTGAGAACACTAAAAATGAGAAAGGCTTGGGAGAAACAAGATCAGATTTGGAATCGATATGGTCGAAATAAAACTCAGGAGGTTAAGACATGCCGGAGAAAGGCCGGAGATGACCGGAGACCTCGAATCGACGAAGGTTTGAGCGAAGGCCCTCAAAGTCTGGCCTCAAACCTTCAGGTATCAAGAACGTGAAAGCAGTAGAATGTGAGTATAGGTCGTCCAAGGATTGAGAGGGCATGAACTCCAGTGAGTTTGGTGTTGACAATTGTAGAGAGCGACTATGGTTTTGAGAGAGTTCGAGAGCGTTTGAGGGAAGAGGGAATTAGAGGCGGCATTTCTGAGAGAATGGGGTAGGGTTTAGGGGTCGTTTGAAAATAAAAAGGAAATAAAAGATGTTAGTCGTTGATCATGGCTCAAATTTTAAGATATCGGGCGGGTTTGAGTAATCAGATCAGGGGTCGGGTCCAAATGGAATTGGGTCGCGTGATTGGGTTTGAGTTGGGGCGCCAATTTGGGCTGTATTTGAAATGAAATTGAGGCTAGATTTTAAATAGCCAACTTTTCCCTTTTATTTTATAAAAAATAGCAACAATGGTTTTAAAAAAGAAAATTAAAAATACCGGGCAAACAAATGTTACATAAATATTAACTCAAAAATACTGAAACTAATTTTATAGTTATAAATGCTATTAATCACAAAATAGGCTATAGTTGGAATTGTGTGCAATTTAGCTTTACAAATGTCGAATAAATTTGAAAAAACATGCAAAATTTACCTCAATTATATATTTTAGTAAATGTGAGAATAAAATGAGTTACCCAAAAATGATAATTTTGGGAATAATTATTGGTTTTTGTTGTATTAAAATAGAGAATAAATTGGTTTTAAAATCATTAAAAATACCAAAACTCCTAGGTGTGCTTATATATGCACATATATGCTATTTTGGAAGTATTTTGGGTAAAGATATGTTGGCCAAGTTTAACCGAAAGCAGCGATTTGAAAAGAGTATCACTGAGCTTTGGTTTCTGAGCTACCTACATATCCCTGGTTTTACAGAAATCAGGTCGTACATAGTTCAGGAACCATTGACGGAACATGCCGATGGAGATTCGAAAGAGACGGACATGATGTTTAGGTGGCAAGAGGTATTTGAAGTCTGATCGGCTGCGGGAAGCGAAGCGGGATCGCTCCTGCTGAGACGGCCGTTGCTACCCTATGTACCTGCAAGTGAGCAATACGGGCGTATATCGAGCATAAACTTAAACGAGATGCAAGTTCCCGCGGGACTATGAATGTTGTCTTAAGACGATTAGGATGACGTCCTCAGACCATGACGTTCTCGGTCATGAAGCGCAAAATAAAGGATTTGCAGGCTGTGAAATGATGTTCTCATACTATGATAATAGTGCCTCCGAACCATGATGCCTTTGAATAATGATGTGCAGGATATAAAGTGGGGTCCTCGGGCCATGGCATGGTGTTCTCGGGCTGTGAAGATGATGCCTTTAAACAATGATTCCCTCGGACAGTTTGGTTGTATTTCAGACAATGAGATGCAAGATTTGGCGGTATTTTAGCCAACATGAATTTAAATAAAGCTGGTGATATTTCAGCTGATGCAAAAAATGTAAATGGTGATATTTTAGCCGACAAAAATTTAAAAAAATAGCAATGTTTTAGTCGATGTAAAAACGTAAATGGCGTTGTTTCAGCCGATACCGAGAATTAAATAAAGTTGGAAATATTTCAGCCGATAAGGAAGGATAATTATAAATGGCGATATTTCAGCCGATAAGGATTTAAACAAAAAATGGCGGTGTTTTAGCCATGCAAGATTTAGATGAAGCTGATGGTATTTCAGCCGATGCAAATAGAGGTAGCGATATTTCAGCCATGTAGGTGGAGGTAGAGCTTAACCTCGGAAGGCAGAAAGGTAGCCTTAGGCAATGCAAGAAAATATAGGATGGAGACAGTGCTTAGTCTCGAAAGGAATAAAGGTAGCCTTATGCAATGCAAGAAAAAGCAGGATGGAGACAGTGCTTAGTCTCGAAAGGCAGAAAGATAGCCTTATGCAATGCAAGAAAATGAAGGATAGAGACAGTGCTTAGTCTCAAAATGCAGAAAGGTAGCCTTATGCAGATAATGTAGATGGAGACAATGCTTAGTCTTGAAAGGCAGAAAGGTAACCTTATACAATGCAATAAAATGTTGGATGGAGACTGTGCTTAGTCTGGAAAAGTAGAAAGGTAGCCTTATGTAGATATTACAGATGGAGACAGTGCTTAGTCTGGAAAGGTAGAACGATATCCTTATGCAGATAATGCAGATAGATACAGTGCTTAGTCTCGAAAGGAAGAATGCTAGCTTTATGCAATGCAAGAATGTAAAAGGGCGGACATTAGTGAGATCTCTTAGTTGATCGCTGATTACGATAGCGTGACTACTGCGGAGGTTGTGTACGAAATCGATTAAGAATAATTGATGATTCTGAGAAGTTGCATTCTTGAGAAATTATGCATACATAAATATAGCTAACGATATTGCAAGTCGAGTGACTTCATCCAAAGAAAAATCGTGAATTTTATAAGGGAGAAAGGTTAGTTTGTTTTCCCCTGGCTTCTGCCATTGTGTATCATTGGGGTAGCATCACTAAACAGCAGCAATTCAAACAATAGTTATGCATGATATAGTAAATATGACGTAAGTAGAAAATATTTTTATTTAGATGAACCAACGACTGCGACGCGGTTTAAGACATTGCAACCTCTCTAGCTCTGGAATTTTGAGGGTCTTCCTCAAAATTCTACACCAGTTTACTAGGCTGGCACTTCTAACGGTTATGCTGAATGGCTGAAAAATCATCTTCGGAATTTTTAGGTTCCTCCTCAAAATTTTGCCCCAGTTCCAATAGCAAGGGAAAATGGAATTTTTATTAAAGTGTGTCTGAACCCATAGGGCTGCCAGTCTGGCCAAAGCCAATCAATTCAGATGCAGTAAAACAATACTATGTGTAACCACTTACGATTCCTTTTATGATGTATTTTAACAACGCTTGACCCGATTCTCGTTTAAGAGGTAATATTTTCTTTAACACCAGCTGCCCCAGTGTAAAATTCCTTGGCTTAACTCTGTTGTTGAAGGTTCTGGACATTTTGTTTTGATACGACTAACCGTGGCAAACTGTATTCATCCTTTTCCCATCTATGAGGGTTAACTACTCGTAGCGACATTTTACCTATTCTACGTCATTCAACTCCGCTTCTTGTATGATTTTCAAAGAGGGAATTTCTACCTCGGCGGGGATGACCGCCTCTGTACCATAAACCAGCATGTAGGGAATTGCTCCGGTCGATGTGCGTACCGTCGTGCAGTATCCCAGTAAGGCGAATGATAACTTCTCATGCCATTGTTTGTGACTTTCGACCATCTTCCTTAGTATCTTTTTGATATTCTTGTTGGTTGATTCTGGAATTCTGAAATAGCAAACAATACGGTCATGGACGAAATCTACCACAACTTTCTTAGTCACTACCCTGTATGACACTGCTTCAACCCATTTGGTAAAATAATGAATTGCCACCAGGATAAAACTGTGCCCGTTTGATGCAGTAGGATCGATAGGTCCGATAACATCCATTCCCCAAGTGGTAAATGGCCATGGTGAGCTTGTTGTAGTAAGCTCGTTTGGATGAACCTTTATCATATCTACATGCATCTGACAATGATGGCATTTGCGAACATACTGGATATAGTCTGTTTCCATAGTCATCCAAAAATACACTACATAAAGTATTTTCTTTGGTTAGCCAAAACCATTCATGTGTGTCCCGCAGGTCCCTGCGTGCACTTCGTCCAATAGTCTGGATTCTTCTTTTGCTTCGACATACCTTAGTAAACACAAGTCGGGGGTCCTCCTGTACAGGATTCCCACATTTTGAAAGAAGTTGTTGGATAACCTCCGAAGTGTGAGCTTCAGAGTGGTGTTGGAAAGTTATGGATATTATCCTATTGTCAATTACTCCTTGATGTCATGGAACAATGGTTTTTCACCTGCTTCTTCCTCAATGTGAGCACAATAAGCTGGCTGATCATAAATCTTTACTGGGATGGGATCAATGAAATTCATATCTGGATGCTGGATTAGGGATGATAAAGTAGCTAGTGCGTCAGCGAACTCGTTCTGGACCTTGGGGACGTGCCAAAATTCCGTCCTTGTGAATGTTTTCATGAACTCCTGTATGTAATGAAAGTAGGGGAGTATGTTAGAGTTCTTGGTTTCCCAATCTTCTCGAACCTGATGTATGAGTAAGTCTGAATCCCCGATCACTAGCAACTCTTGAATGTTCATCTCAATGGCTATCTTGAGCCCCAAGATGCAAGCTTTATATTCGAGCATATTATTTGTGCAAGGGAACCTGAGCTTGGCGGATACCGGGTAATGCTGGCCGTTTTCTGATACTAGGACTGCTCCTATACCAACTCCTTTAAAGTTTGTGGCTCCATAAAAAAACAACCTCCAACTATCATAAGATTCTGCAATATCTTCTCCTACGAAGGACACCTCTTCATCAGGAAACTAAGTTTTCAGAGGTTCATATTCTCCGCCAATAGGATTCTCGGCAAGGTGATCTGCTATGGCTTGACCTTTGATTACTTTTTGAGCCACGTAAACAATGTCGAATTCACTTAGTAGGATTTGACACTTGGCGAGCTTGCCAGTGGGCATGGACTTCTTGAAGATATACTTCAGCGGGTCCATTCTTGATATGAGATAAGTAGTATGGGCACAGAAGTAATGCCTCAATTTCTGAGCTACCCAAGTTAGAGCACAATAGGTGCGCTCTAATAGGGAATATCGAGCCTCGTATGGGGTGAACTTCTTATTGAGATAGTAGATGACTTGCTCCTTTCTCCCCGTTTCATCATATTGTCCCAGAACACAACGGAAAGCTCCATCCAATACCGCAAGGTAAAGAAATAGAGGTCTTTCTGGCTTGGCCGGAACCAATACTAGCGGCGTTGATAGGTATTCCTTGATTCTGTCAAAAGCTTTCTGACAATTATCAGTCCATTTAGTAGAAGCGTCTTTCTTTAACATTTTAAAGATGTGTTCAAAAATGACAGTAGACTGAGCTATGAAGCGACTGATATAGTTTAGTCTGCCCAGGAAACTCATCACATCCTTTTTGTTCTTTGGCAGTGGCAATTCTTGAATGCCTATTACCTTTTATTGGTCCAATTCTATTCCTCGATGACTCACGATGAAACCCAGTAATTTTCCAGCAGGAACCCCGAATGCACACTTGGCGGGATTCAGTTTTAGATTGTACCTTCTTAGTCTGTTGAAGAACTTTCTCAGATCTTCCATATGATCTGTGTCCTTCTTGTATTGGATGATGACTTCATCCATATATACCTCAATATCCTTGTGTTTCATGTCGTGAAAGATAGTAGTCATAGATCTCATATAGGTGGATCCAATATTCTTCAACCCAAATGGCATCATTTTGTAACAATACATTCCCCACGGCGTGATGAAAGCCGTTTTCTCTGCATCTTCCTCATCCATCCATATCTGATGATATCCGGTGAAACAATCAACAAAAGACTGTAACTCATACTTAGAACAGTTGTTGATAATAATGTGTATGTTTGGAAAGGGGAAGACGTCTTTGGGACTGGCTCGGTTAAGATCTCGGTAGTCGACACAAACTCTAACCTTCCCATCCTTC
Organism: Nicotiana glauca; assembly: GCA_026770625.1. NCBI lineage: Eukaryota > Viridiplantae > Streptophyta > Magnoliopsida > Solanales > Solanaceae > Nicotiana > Nicotiana glauca. The sequence continues at coordinate 131,224 of MU681953.1, read as the reverse complement.
TTAGGTACCAGCACGATATTGGATAACCATGTCGGATACTCTACCACCCTAAGAACCTTAGCTTTGACTTGCTTAGTAACCTCTTCTTTGATTTTCAAACTCATGTCGGGTTTGGATTTCCTGAGCTTCTGTTTTTCCAGCGGACATGTTGGACCTGTTGGCAGTTTGTGAGCTATAATGGACGTGATGAAACTAGTCATGTCATCATACGACCAGGAAAATATGTCCTTACATTCCTTTAACAACTCCGTATATTCTTCCGTTGCGGATGGTGACAAGTGAACACTAATGCGCGTTTCTTTGACATTTTCTGTATCTCCCAAATTAAGGACCTCAATTTCGTCCAAGTTAGACTTAGGCCTATTCTCAAAATTCTCGACCTCTCTGATGACCTCTTCTGGTGTATCATCCTCTTCTGAATCTATATTCTTTTATTGCATTGTTTCGTTGCATGTCACAATTGATGGTTCATTGTCAAAATAAGTAATAGTAATGTTGCATAAAAATAGAGTAAATGATATAGAAAATAATAAGATCAAGATATTAATGACAATGCGAAAAGAAAATTAGCTAGTCAAAAAAAAAAAAAATGAGATGCATGGTGCTTTTATTTAGCCTTGCTACCTTGAAGCTTTTCGGGCCCTGATGGTTCTAATTGACCAATTGCAGAGTCATTCTCCTCGGGTCACAGCTTGTAAAGAAGGACCTTCAGCCCCTTCGCCTCCTCAAAAACAACACAGCAGTCCATATCATCATCATCTAGAAATAGATTTTTCATAGATGTCAACGCTTCATCTTCCTCTGACCTATATATAGTATCTGCCGGTTGGAAAGTCAGCTCCAGGCTAGGTATAGAAAGCTCCAGTGGATAGTAGGGGCCGTGCCATGGTGGCGACCAGTTCTGGAATTCTTCCCAGGTATAACCGTACCCTAACACGAAAGTAGTGCCATGCTTCTTTAGTTTGATGGGCTCAGTGATCCCCTGGAGGTTTTTGCCGAGTCCCTTTCTAGGCTCGTACCCACAAAAATTTAGGATACTTTCGATCTTGGTATCCCACCATTTATCCTTGTCTACAACATTGACTATTTCAATATGGTGTTATGTTTCTCCGCATATTTTCCTTCTGCCTCCAATCATTAGGATGGTCTGGCGACTATAAATGGTGTTGCTACCATCACCATGAATAATCACCTCCTGCTGATTCCATTCAAACTTTACTGCCTGATCCAGGGTCGATGTTACGGCTCCAGTGGTGTGGATCCAGGGTCATCCTAAAAATAAGTTGTAAGATGTCGGGACATCTATCACTTGAAAGTTGACGTCAAACCATGTTGGCCCCATTTGCAAGCATAGGCTGATTTCTCCAATAGTAGACCTTTGGGACCCATCGAAGCCCTTGAGATTGATATACCCATCTTTGATCTTATGTAGGCTCTTTCCCAAGGTTCTAAGAGTTGTCAGCGAACATATGCAATGCCTTGTTGTGGCTCAGTCCTTCCGGCGGTAGCTCATCTTCGTGAAAGGTGATTTTGTGGCTTTCAAGTACCCGCCCTACCATATTTACCATTTTGCCTCCAATTATGTTGCTGGGCACATAAGCTTTGCTCAGTATCTTCATCAAGGCATTTTTTGTGCTTTAGAGCTCTGTATAAGATCTGGGATAGAGATTTGTGATAGTGTTTTTTCAATTGGTCAATGATCGAGTATTCCTTAGCTGTATTTTCCTCGAAAGATCGATATGCCCAGTTTTGATAGGCCATCTAGAGGGTTTCTTACTGGACTCAACTTGGTGTTTCGGGGTGTGAACCCTCCGTGTTCTGGTTATGCCCTGTGCAGCAATTGTTTGTTTTGTCTTTATCTTCCCTTTTCTCCAAGATTCTGCCGTGTAATCCCATGGTATGGAATTTGTGTGGAATGGTGTTATGTCTGACATTGCCAAATGAATAGGTACCCTTGGTTGTCACACAGAAACTTCAAAGGGTGCAGGTGCTTTTGGACTTCCAAATTCAACCTCAATTGGTCCGAGCACCTTTGTAGAAGAAGGCTCTTCGAATTTGAGAGGTATGGACATGTTTACTTCATCGTCCCTGGAGGGTTGATTCTGCACAACAATTGGGTTAAGTGTGAACGATGGATTCTTTTATTCATCATCCTCAGCAATCAAACCTATCGACCCCTTGGGGTCCCAATCATCTTTGATCTCGATCATGTGAATGTTTCCACCTTTGTGGTAAGGCATAGGGTTGTTGTGAACATTAGGAGCAGAATCCTTTTCTACGATGACCATACTGTCGATTAGGGTTTGAATCTTGTCCTTCAATGAGCGGCATACATCAAGGGTGTATCCCTTCATGCCGGAGTGGTACGTACTGGTCTTGTTAGGGTTGACCCACTGGGAAGTATTTTCTAGAGTTATGGCTGGGATATGGGTGATTTAACCAGCAACTTTAAGTCTCTCATATAGCTGGTCAATTGTTTCGTTGATGGCTGTGTATTGTCTGGGAGGTCTGCGGTTAAAATTTGACCTAGGTCTAGGGAATTTTTGGCGGGTGGGAGGTAATTGATAGTGAGAGGGTTGAGCATTATAATATTGGTAGACAGGTGCTAGTTGTGAGTATCTTGGTAAGGTGGGTTGATATGTGAGAGGTGGAGACGATTGGTAAACGGGAGATGGATTTTGATAGTAGGGTGCGGGTGCTTGGTAATTCAAGATAGTTTGATATGTAAGTGGAGGTGATGGGTAAGTGTGGTATTTTAGTGGTGATTTTGCTCCCAGTGCGACCATCATGGCACTCACATCCTTTTTCTTGTATGTACCACCAGACTGTATGGCCTGGTTGGTAGCCTGCAATGCTTCAAGATTGGTAACCATACAATTTTTAATGCCTTCCTCAATTTTTTCTCCGAGTTTTATGATATCGGAGAATTTCTAACCCTCGATCAGCATAAACCTCTCATAATATTGTGGATCCTGAGCCTATACAAAGAACATGTTCATTTGTTATTCTTCTAAGGCCGACCTGACCTTTGCAGCTTCTGACCTCCAACGAGTAGCATACTCGCAGAATGTTTCGGTAGGTTTCTTCTTCAAATTCTGGATGTAAAATACATCCTGTGCATTCTATGTATTGAATCGGAATCTATCCATGAAATTTGATGCCATGCCTACCCATCTTGTCCATTTCTTGGGGTCCTGGCTGATGCACCAGCATAAAGCATCCCGGTTCAAACTTCTCATGAAGAGCTTCATACAGGTCTTCTCATCCTTTTAAACTCCGACCAGCTTATCGCAATATTTCCTCAGGTGGACTCTGGGATCTCTTGTTCCATCAAACATTTTTAACTTGGGAGGTTTGTACCCCTACAGAAGTTCAACATCTGCCAGGATGTAGAGGTCTTCATAATTCAACCCCTCGATAGTTTTGTTACCTTCTACGCCCTGAACATGGCTGGTCAACTTCTTGAGTTCTACTGCTAAGTTCCTGATTAGAGAGTCTTTGTCATAAGACTCAGGTGCATTTGAGATTGGTTGAGTGTAGTGGGGTACAATATCCATGTTCATAAGAGTGTTATGGAGATGGTCATTTGTGGTGTTCAGTGGCTCGGGAATGAGTAGTGGAGTGTTGCTTGGGGTGTGGCATGTGTTGCATTATTGAGCATAAGTGGGTTGTATCTGTGGTTGTATGGTGTTTTATGGAGGTGCGGGATTTTGAGTGTTGGGGAAGTTGACATCAAGAGCGGTGAGAGAAAATGATAGGTTCGCCAAGTTTCGAACCCGATCCAGTTTTTCTCGAAAGTTCATTAGTTTCTTCTCAATTGGGCAGCATGAGTACCCTTAGTAATCTAAGTTCTTTCAATTTCCTTTCTGGCACTTTAATCTCCCATTCTACCTTTGTTCTTGTTCCAGATAGAACTCATAGGAGGAGGAGGTGGAGAGCCCTTGGATCTTGTGGAGTATGATGATGGTGCTAGAATGCACGAACTAACCTTTAGCAAGGGGAATAAAAAAACAAAAGAAAAATAAAAGGTAATAAGTTAGAGCGGATTATGAGTAGAAAATATTGCGATATTTAAACACATTGTGCAAGGATATAAATCACGCCGTAATTTAGGTGCCTCGGTGTGCCCGAGGTAGGCCTAGCGACAAATAGTTTTGGAGAACTTATAATTCTAAATGCCTCATTTTATTGAAAAAAATAAGACAAATCCAAAACGACACTAAATAACATAAAGTAAAATGTCACTATTGGGCATTGGCCTTATTACATCTTTAAACCAAAATAAAAGGTTCCTAACCACTTACTCCTAGAACGACCTTTCCCGATTCGGCATCTTTGTCTCCCTCGAACATTTTCATCAGCTCGCGTAGTCCTAGCAGCAAATAAGCTCGGGCTTGGTTACCATGCCAAAGTTGGGGACGTCGTACATCATTTTCTGCAAAATAGAGTGTTAGGACCTTACCCACCGGACTCTACTATTCAAACCAATAATTAGCATAGCAATAATTTAGTTCTCCAAATAAATGCACAGAACATGGAGGTGTTCGTTTTGCTTTCAATGAAACCTGGTGGACTTGGGGACAAGGCTATCCTAATGAGTCATTATGTGGACAACATAACTGACTCGGCTAGGTTTGACCATGATGCATGCACAGTTTAAACGGAGTAAGGTTTCTATTGGGGTATTAGGCAGGTACCCTTGAGCGGACAACTCAAGAGGGAAAGGCACGGAAGCATCGACTGCACCGCTGATCGACTGGTTTTACCGCAAATATGTCTTTGCCAAATTTAAGGGGTTATAATATTGGAAGAGTGCAACCACTCATTATAAGCGTTGCTATAATATTTGTTTGGCACGAGTGGAATATGATGTTGAAGATGCAATTTACAAGAATTAAACAAATTGACATGTATTTACACGTTCATGAAATAAATTTTTACAATAATTGCTCTAAATTACAACGGTATTGATGGAAAGAGGTAAATGAAAGAAATTAATAAAAAAGAAACAAAAGACAAGTCAGTTTCGAATAAAGGTATCAAGTAAAGCAATAAAAGAAAGCAATAAAGTCACATATAACATGAAATGGTAAAAGCCTAAGAAATCCATAGCAGAGTCGCCATGCCATCGACTCCCCATTTTTTCCTTCCAAAACGGAGTTCGAAATCGGGTATATGATTTTCGGGAGGACAACTCTATTCCCTTGCGAGAATTGAGTTTTTGAGTCTCAAGAGTCGCCACCTAATGATTATAGTGCTTCAGGACACTTTAAGGAAGAATTTGAGATGAAGAACCAGAGTTTGGGTAAGGGCTAGAAATTATCTCGAAGGGAATGTGTTAGTCTCCCCTCAAGATCCACTAGTGTGGTTCCCGGCCATGTTATAGTTGTGAATTTAAACAACAACTAAGCAAATAAAGGTCCCAATAGGAAAGGGTTTTCACATAATGTTGCAAATGAGTTGAGAGCTTAAAAGAAAGTAAAGAAAGCATGAAATTTAAGAAGAAGAAAAAAAACAAAACATAATTTGAAAGTATATAAACAAATAAAATGAAAAGGGGGTCCTAGGTTTGTTTAAAATATGAATCCCATCAATGCAATACCCGATAATCGCTTCTCAAAGAGGGGCTACACGTAGTATTAGTGCACCGGTCATCATAACCATATTCAACCCTTCCCACCCATTTAAGGTATTAAAGAGCAGAATGTCTCGTTACTTATTGCATGCTAGTACCCGTCCCAATCCTATCAGCCCCGGAGCCATTTGGACTACTAGTACTAAAGGGAGAGGGGTTTGGGGCCTTTTTAGAGTTTTCAAAGGACAAAATAGAAAGGCGTCAATCAAACCACATAATACAAGTAAAGGGGAAAGCAAATACGAAAGCAGGGCTCAAACAAGCCTCCTTAAATCAGATAAAGCGACGAGTGGACTTGCTCAACCCAAAGTTTTAGACAGGAAGTCCGTATTACGCTCGCAAGAGTGCGTTTGTCTAAAACTTATCTAATTGATAAGTTAATCATTTGTCTAAGAGTACTTATTTTAAAACACAACTGATTATAAAGAAAAGTTATAGAGTAAAAGAAGTTTAAGAAAAAGAATGTACTGCTTTTGAAATATAGGTTTGACGGAAAAAAAGTGAACTCCTGAGGACATGCGAGCTAATTGGAAGAAGAATTTCACGAGTCTTAAACAAGTTTCAAGAAAATGTAGATTTTTTTAGAAAAGATCCATTACTTTACAAGCTTCAGTAAATACTAATTTCAATGGGTGAATGCTATTTTGAATGAATGAAACGACTCAGATTCGAATTTCCAATAGGCATGCTCTCTATGTGTTAACTGATTTTGACCTATTAAACAGGAGTACTGCAGACATGGTATCTATATGAAATTTTGTTGTTAAGCCTAATTGTTTGCCTAATAAAGTTATTATATGTAGAAATGCAAATCCGTATAGGCATGGTATCTATATGCTTAGTTGCAGAAATCAAAGGTTAAATCCTATAGACATGCTTTCTACGTGTGAAGTTGCGCAAATTAGAAATAAAACCATATAGGCATATTTTCTACCTTAGTGCATAAAAGTAAAACCCCTACCTTTTCACTAAATCCCCATGAGTACATAAAAATTATTACAGACTAGAAGAATAATTACATCAGGAATTATCAGCTACATCCAAGGAACCTAATTCAGACATAGTGTCTAATAATATGAGATTGAGCCACTTCCGAGATCCAGATTTCCAAAGACTTCTATTATCTAGGGTGCTTCAAAGATCCCAGGGGTTTCATGAAACCCCAAGCAGTGCTTACACCCAAGATGCTAATTAGAACCAGTTATTGTGCAGTGTGGAAGTGACAACCCTCAGGTGTCCAAGTTTAGAGGGAGCTCAGCGGTCCCAAGGCAAGGCTCACAACAGAGGGCTGAATCTAGGTTCTAAGAATGAGTGCAAGTGCAATAGAGAGGGGTAGGGAGTTCCAAGGCAGGATGGTGCTCATACATAACAATGAGGTAGGCTGGCACACCCCTCACCAAGCATGTTTAGGAAACAAATAAGGGCACATACCTATTGAAGGTCAGACTATGGTTCGGACAGTGATTTGGGCACTGCCAGACCAAGGTCCCAAGCTCAGAACACATATAAAGGGGAAAGAGAATGGGAATTAAAAGAGTTTAGGACTCAAGGAGTCCATTCCATACACATGAACAACAATGTCAATGTTTGTTTTTTGAACCATAACTCAACATATAGAGGGAATTAGGGGTAGGGATTCATGTAGGAGCATAGTAAAGAAACAAACCAACTTGCAGATACATGACATTATGGAAGCAATAAAACGAACAAAGAATGGAATGATGAATAAACACATAGGGGAGTGGCAGAAATTAAATAAAGGTAACAAACCAGTTATTGAAAGAGAAATCAAAGAAAAAGCAAAATACTTCCAAACCAAACCACAATCAAGAGAAACTTTATGCTTGTGAATTTAGAGAACTTGAATTCTTAAAAATTCTAAATGTATTGAGAGTAAGAAATAATGACTTGTTCGTTCGTCTTTTTTTTCAAAGAGAAGGGGTATATGCATTTATAGTTTTTGAAAACAAGTAGAGGATGGGGTAACAAATAAGGTTTTAACACAAACATGGAAATAATCACAGTCAAAATCAATTAACACGGGTATTTCCCTTTAATCAATGGATTACTGCTCAAACGGATACCAACAGGATTAATATAAGGAAAAAAATCAATTTGTAAGCAGAATGATTATTGCCTTAAAAGGAGCAGTAAAACCATATATTAAGTTGTTAAGTCTAAGTACAGGAATGTACTTATTTTTGGAAAGGATCTGGTAAGGCCAAACAAAGAGAGAGAATCAATTACCCCTTAATTGGCGAGTAAAATCAGAATTTCACAAAAGAAATGTTTTGAAAATCAATAACGAGTTTGAGAATCAATCACAGTAGGGACTCAATATATAAATGAATTGCACAAGTAATAGACATGTGCGGCCAAGCTATGGCAAGAAGAAACAACATACAGTAATAGCACAAAGTTTGTAGACATCACACATTCATAGCATGATAGTCACGTAGGTCAAGTTTCATTGGCTTAGTAATAGAGAGAAAGACAAAAAGCATGCAAAGAGTCAAGTGAAAACTTTTCTCAAAACATAGTCTAGTTTAAAAGATATCAAGAACTCAAATCAAAAGTAATCACATAAAGTAAAGGAGATGCTGAAGTGAAGGAGCAATTTCAAACAGGCGAGTTGCACAAACAAACTCAGGAACTCGAATAGACCCCAAAGGACTAGGGTTTTTTAAATCAGTAGAGTTTAGAGGCGATAAACAAATGAAATAAATAAATAGTCTCACAGTCTCAAATAAACCCCAAAAATTAGGGTTTTCAACACTAATCAGGTGTAAACAAAGAAAATAGAACAGATAGACTCAGAAACTCAAAAAAATCTCCAAAAATTAGTTTTTTCAACACTAATCGCACCTAGAGATGATAAGAAAATGAATCGAAAAAAGTATTAACAAACAGACTCAGAAACCCTATCTTGAAATCAAAAGATTTTTGAAAAAGAAATTTGGTGAAAACGCTTAAAACATCAAATATAGCACAGATCAAGCACAAATCTAACAAAATAAATGAAAAAAGAACCTCTAATATGATAGGGTTTTTGAGAATCCTAGAAACAAGAAAGGCATGGGAGAAACAAGATCAGATCTGGAGTCAATAAGTTCGGGATCAAACTCAGGAGGCTAAGACACTCCGAAGCAAGGCCGGAGATGGTCAGAGGCCTCGAATCGACGAAGGTATGAGTGAAGTCCCTCGAAGTCTAGCCTCAAAGCTACAGGTATCAAGCATGTGAATGTAGTAGAAGGTGAGCATAGGTCGTCCATGGCTTGAGCGGCGATGAATTCCAGTGAGTTTGGGGTTGAAAATAGTAGAGAGCGACTAGGGTTTCTAGAGAGTTCGAGAGTGTTTGATACCAGAGGGAATTAGAGGCGGCGTTTTTGCGAGAATGGGGTAGGGTTTAAGGGTCATTTGAAATTAAAAGGGAAAGAAAAGGTCTTAGTCGTTGATCAAAAATGATCAACGGCTCAAATGTTATGAGATCGGGCGAGTTTGGGTAATCGGATCAGGGGTCGGGTCCAAATGGAATTGGGTCGCGTAATTGGGTTTGAATTGGGGCGGCAATTTGGGCTATATTTGAAATGATATTTAGGCTAGATTTTAAATAGCCAACTTTTCCCTTTTATTTTATAAAAAATATCAATAATGGCTTTAAAAAGAAAATTAAAAATACTGGGTAAACAAATGTTAGATGAATATTAACTCAAAAATACTAAAACTAATTTTATAGTTATAAAATGCTATTAATCACAAAATAGGCTATAGTTGCAATTGTGTGCAATTTAGCTTTAAAAATACCTAATAAATTTGTAAAAACATGCAAATTTTACATCAATTATATTTTGGGGTAAATATGACAATAAAATAAGTTACTCACCAAAAATGATTATTTTGGGAATAATTATTGGATTTTATTGTATTAAAATAGGCAATAAATTGGTTTAAAAATCATTAAAAATGCCAAAATTCTTGGGTGTGCTTATATATCACATATATATATATATAAGGAGGCTTGATATGAGGAGGCTTTTAGGCCTCGAGTGATGGTGAGGAGGCTTTCAGGACTCGAGTGTATTGTGAGGAGGCTTTCAAGCCTCGTGTGTGATGTAAGAAGGCTTTCAGGCCTTATGTTATGTGACAGGAGGTGGCTTGATATTGCGCTTGGGCCATAAGTGGCCCCTCTGGAATCTGCACCCCCACAGTGAGCGCGGGCACCCATGTGATGTGAGAATGAGCATGAGGGGCTGATACTATGCTGAGTGACTAATACAGAACCTGAGGGGTTGACACTATTTTGAGAGTGTCCTGAGAGTTAGCTCGAGTGGCTGGTACTGCTTGAGACATTGCCCGAGGGGCAAACTTATATGTGCTCATTTGCATCTTTACTTGCCTTTTACCTGACATACCTTGGTACTTGTGCCCAAGGGGCGGAGTTTTGTGCTTATCGGCACTAACACGTTGAAATCATTTCATAACTATTGAAAAGATCATCTTTAAAGAGATTTAAACTGAGCCAAGAATATTTCTAAAAATTTCACCGCTTCGCAGTTTTTCTCAAGGGTTGTAACCTGCTTCCATATAGTACGTTGGTTTGCTTTATGTGATTCTTACTACTTAGTTGTTATTTACTTTTATTTCTCACTGAGTTGGAGTACTCACTTTACTCCCTGCACCTCGCATTCAGTTGCTGGTATTTATTCAACCGGCAACGGGTATTGGCTGCGTGGAGGCAGCGTTGTAGAGGTTTAGTGAGGTGACTGCCAGCGTTCGCAGCACCATTGTCTTTCTATGTTATTCGTTATTCCAGTTTTGTATATATACTAGAACTTATAGTGGATTTACATTCTTATAGATGCTCGTGAATTGTGACACCCCGATTAGGGCTGTGTTTGGTTGTATTTTTCGTTAATTAATATTATTAAGCCATATCTATGTTTAACAATTTTTGGAAGAGACGAGTTGGGTTATTTGGTTGTCCTCGTCTTTATGACAGGCTCCATCACGACCAGTGCTGGGTTTGGGTCGTGACAATATGTCTCATTGATGTTTATTGATTTTTGTTCTACCCTTGTTGTCAAATATACTCTTATATGCCTTAATTGAAGTTGTTGCATCTTTTATTCTCATGTTATAGCTTCGGTAATTTTTATCCCTTCCATTGTCGAGTTATCCTTATTTGGAATCGTCGTTACATGTTATGTCTCTTATGATTGACTTGCACCTAATTGGAATCATTATTAGATGTTATCTCTCTTATTGTTGACTTGTACCTAGTTGGAATCATTGTCAAATGTTAAATCTTTTATCGTTGAGTTGTGCCTAATTGGAATTATTGTTACATGTTATCTCTTTTATCATTGAGTTGTACCTATTTGGAATCATTGTTACATGTTATCTATCTTATTGTCGAGTTGTACGTATTTGTAACTATTGTTAAATGTTATTCCTTCCATTGTTGAGCTACTCTTATTTTATATTTTTTACACACTATCTATCACATTGTTAAGTTGTTCTTGTTTAAAACCATTACTATTTGTTATGTCTTTCATTGTGAGCTCGTTCTTTCATTCTTTGTGTTTAGAGATTCTTGTGTTGATTTACTTGGCGTACTATTGTGTTATTGTTTATTCTGTTGCACTTAGTGTCGTTGAGCCGTGGGCTATGTCTGGTTGTTCTATTGGAAATATTTTAAGGAAATGTTGTGGAATATTGGCATATGTGGTGCGAGTAATTATATTGTGTTGTTATGTTTTTGGTGCACATGATATTGTTGAGAGGATTATTGGGGTTTTCACACATGATTTCCCCGTGTTGTTGTTATTATTAATATTTGCACATACGGCGTGACATGGCAGGCTATGTATGTGAGTTTGCGCATGTAGCGAGACAAGGTGGGAATACTATATGTACGTGCGGTGAGACAAGGCAAACATTCACTTTATTGTTGTGAACGAGGAGAAACGAGGGAGGCTATGTCGGGGATGATTTGCGACGACTTTTGATGGATTGGGGCATTGTTATTGATGATATTTGTGTAGTGGTGCACCTACATTGTATGATTTATGCATTTTATATTTTATTGTGTCATTCGTTGTATCTGCTCTTACTTGTTGACTCGAGTTGTGATAGAACACTTGCACAAGCGTACAAGTAACCAATCACTCATATCGGTTTAAGAAGATGAATAATGACGTTTATTGGTTATTTACAATTATTCTCATTTACTTGCCTTCTGTCCGAGAGTTGTACTATTTGCAAGTGAGTTATTCGTGCAGTTATGAGTTACTATTTGCAAGTGAGTTATTCGTGAAGTTATGAGTTATTATTAATGCAGTCTGCAGACATATGAGTTGTCCGTGAGGATAATAGATATTGTCACTCCCTTATAATGTGAGTTCTCTATGCATATATGAGGTATTAATGATATTGGCACGTGAGTTATCCGTGTGGTTATGATTTGTAATGTGGACACAAAATGCCAAGTGACTAGGGTTTCTGAGTTGGGAACCGTGATTTGTGATTATGAGGTATGTTACCTCGGGGAAGTTCTCGAATAAAACTTATGTGAAATAAGTTGTTCTCACTTAGTTGTTACTTGTAATCATTACTTGGTTTCACAAGACTTAAAATCTTTTCAGCTTACTCTACGACCTTATTACTTATTGTGTCTTGTCGCTAATTGTTGCTTCTAGTTTTCCATTGCAAGTATTGTTTTATGATTTACCAAGCTTAGCATTATAATGATATTGTTCCCTATTAGTTTCACATTCATACTTGTACAAGTTATTGTGTCTAGCTAGTAGGTGTCTTGATTGTCTCTGGCCACTACTCTACCGAGGTTAGTCTTGATACTTATTTAGTACTATTGTGGTATACTCATGCTACACTTTGTTCACATATGATGTATATCTAGGTACTTTGGATTTTGTTGATCGTTAGCTAGTTGATCGAGCATTGCCATGTAGACTTAAGGTATACCAGCTATTGCGTTCGCAACCCTCATACTCACCTTCTAAAGTTATTTGTATAGTTTATTTCTATTTCAGAATAGTTGTACTTAGAAATTTTCTAGTGAACTAATTAGAGCTTATTGACTTGTACTACTAATTTTGGAATTTTGTATATCATGTTAGGATTGTTGGATTTATATAGCAATATATGATTCATATTCAATTGTTTTTTTTTTGATTAAATTCTATTATTAATTCAGTAAGTGTTAGGCTTACCTTGTCTTAGAGACTAGGTGCCATCACCACTTCTTCAGAGGGATTTTGGGTCGTGATAAGTTTGTATCAAAGTTGTAGGTTCATAAGTGCGACAAGTCATAAGCGAGTTTAGTAGAGTCTTGAGGATCGGTATAGAGGCGTATGTACTTATCTTCGAGGGGCTGCAGAACTATTAGGAAACTTCACTTTTTTTATTCCTATCATGCGAGTTTATTCATTTTGGATTTTGAGCCTTTGTCATTCTATTATCTCACAGATGGTGAGAACATGAGCTGTAGTTACTGATGAAGCTGCCTCTAGAGCCGGTATTGCTAGGGGCAGAGACAGAGGACGAGGCCGAGGAGGAGCACATGCTGTGAGCACATGATTTTTGCCCTATATGAGAATTACTCCCAAAAAGTTCAAAATAAAATAATTTTGTTTGTTTGCAATTGTTGTGAGTTTTGTGTTATTTTTCTTGTATTGTCTACATTTGTCTGTGCATGTCTATTTGTGAAATTAATAAAAAATACAAAAATATATTGCATTTGTATTTAGGATTTAATTCTACAATTAGGAGTAATTAAGTGTTTTACAAAATAAAAAAATCACAAAAATAATGTACTTTGTATTTTTATCATTTAATGTCCAAATTGTGTGATTTTATTTTTAATTGGTATTTAATTGTGTGTGTTAATTGTTAGTAGAACATAATTAGTATTTTTATAAGTTAATTTGATTTTTGTAATATAATTTAGAGTTTTAATTTTAATAATTAGGAATTAAAAGAAATATAAAAAAAAGGAAAGAAAATAAGAGGTCATGGTCTTAGGACCATTTGAATTAAAAGAAAGAATTCAACCCAAAACAAATACCCAATCCAAGCTCAAACCAATTACCCAAAACCCAAA